>SDVV010041876.1:0-10392 GCA_016164225.1 Gammarus roeselii | reverse complement strand
TAATTTTATAACTTTGTTCAGACTGTAACCCTAAAATAAGATGTCTCAATTGTAAAACTATGCCCATGTTGGTTGTCAATAAAGATTTTATTATTATTATTATTATTATTATTATTATTATAATACCCACTTGCAAACATGTAAAGACCAATTTTGGCCATGCCACACTTTGCTGGCAAGTCATAACTCAAATTGTTCAACCAAAATAATAGAATATAAATATTTTCCTACCCAACCTTATTGTAAACTGATTTTTTCTTGCAATTAATAACTTTTCCTCTTCAAAATTCAAATTTTCAAATTTGTTTCATGTTTTTGGTGTGCATTTGGTAATAAGCTAGATTTGGTATGCAATAATGAAGAGTGAAACCTATAGTTGAATCTATAGCATATTATACAGATGCAGATAGACACAAGGCCGAATCCCACGGACGGAGGGTGGCACTTTGCTCAGTCAATGTTACTGATGCATTGTTTTCCAAAACACTATTTTGAACCACTTTAAGGGAAACGTCATTATAGGCAGGCCCTCCCCCACCCCTGTCCACCCCGTTTTTCCGCAAGGACTTGTCCGTTTCGCCCATCCACAACATTAGATTTGAGTGACAAGACTTTCTAGCGCGCTGAAACCATCTTCCTTCTGGCGCCGAATGTCAAATAAGCAAACGGTGCTGCATCAAGTTAGTCCTTGTTTTTCTTCTTTTAATGTTTCAGTTAGGTCTAATACTGCGCAAAGTCAAAGTACTTTACGCGGCGAACGTCTCTGGTATGTACGGGTGCCACAGGAGGTACAGGAACTCCTAAGGTGCTGAGGCCATATGGTCCCAGCACTCTCCGGATGGCTCTCCCATCCACTAAGGATTGAACAGAGAGAAGCCACTCCCACGCACCTTGGTATGCATCATTGCCATTGGTAGGACCTTCAACATAGTTCCAAGACATCCTTATTAAAAAAATCAGAGCACATATTCATCCAACTCACAGGAAGTGTCTTGTTCCTTTTCTCTTTGGCAGACATCCGCACACAGTTCGCAAGAACGAACCATAACAAAAAAAACAAATTTTTCCCAAGCTGTTTCCTTGAGCTCTGTTTTTTCCTTCACTCTGCAAAGCCTTCATGCACGACCTGCCCACATCAACATAATCAAACACCATCAGCTCATACGCAGATGACCATACTATCATCCAACACCTTCATGCATGACCTGCCCACATCAACAAAACCCAACACCATCAGCTCATACGCAGATGACCATACTATCATCCAACACCTTCATGCACAACCTGCCCACATCAACATAACCCAATACCATCAGCTCATACACAGATGACCATACTATCATCCAATCCCTTCATACGCAACCTGCCCACATCAACATAACCCAACACCATCAGCTCAAACCCCATACTAGCATTCATATATCTAAATACACTGAAAGTTTAGCTGCAGGACAACAGAATGAACGTGTTTGTAAACATGTCATCCCTACAATCAACACTAGACAACTATAAATACCATATCCAATCTCATGTTGCACTCAATAACATTCCCATAGCACACTGTCACAACTAAACGTCATAGGAGAACATATAACGCAGGAATGATGGACTTAACTTTACGGTAAACACCCAGAACAAACATTATGCACCGTAGAACACATAGGCTTCCTATACTCCACCAATTCCCCAATGCTTGACAATAAATCATTGCATTGACAGATACACACTTCACTGCTCATGCACTATCTGGCCATAGAGCCGCCGCGGTCGTACAGTCACCCACCGGCGGAGGAACGATTGATTGATTGATTGATTAGGGTCCTATTTTCACTGAAGCCACTACGCGAGTCATCTCTCGCTTCCCCATAGTACACAAAGATCATCGATCTGGACGGCTCGCACTCCTTGCGCATAAAACAGTGTGCTTATAAAAACTGGAATTCAAAATGTCAATTGTGGTACCTATGCAGCATGTCCATACTAGAACAATATTTTGTACATGAATAACCATAGCTATATAGCAGCAATAGTGGTGCATACAATAGCTATACGTGAAAATGATTGTTTCCACCACTGCAAATTTATCATTGCTATACTATAGTTCAATGTAAGGTGGATCAAATCAAGGGGCTCTGTTGCTTGGATCTCCCTAGGATAGGTCCTCCCTCCCCCCAAGCAGGATGTAAAGCTCACCAATTCTGGTAGTTTCACACTTCATTTCACATCTTCTTCTGCAGTGTGGATGAAAAATGAGCTATTAGTAGTTCAACAAGTAGGTCTTCAGTTCCACAAATCCATGAGCTGAAGAGACAGTATTTTTGTACCAGGCATGCTCCCTCACAGTGCACAAAGATCGCTGACAAAAATTACCCAACTGTGGCACACTTGCACGCCGATGCTAACAGGAAAAATGTTTCAAAAAATCAAAGGCCTAGACGCAACTATCCAAAGATACCAGCATATGTTCTCTCCTATTATTATACAGAAGAACATTGTATGGGGAAGAATCAAATCGTTTCAACTGTCGTTCAATTTTCAAATAGCTTTATATAGCGGTATTTTTACATGAAACTATTTGTTTTGTCCGGTAGGCAAGGTCAATTGCAGGGGGGGAGGGGGGTTGTATGAAGACTCATCGAGCCTCTGCAAATGCGTTGCACATCATCAGTAAGCGTTTCACGCTGATTGCCACTTGGTGACAGCAAGGACATAGTGACATGACCAGTCCCATATCTGTTCATTAGGTGGTAATGAGTTATCCATGTGTGTCCCGCGCATAAGCGGTTGATGAATATTATATTGGTCTCTTCTGTTGGAGAACTTTGTTTCCCATTCTCCAACCATAGATTTGACCAGATATTTTTTAGCGTCTCTGTTGCCAGTAATGAGATGCTTGAGAAATGTCGATGCGAGCAAAATTAGTCACCCTAAATGGAGAGCTCATGGAGGAAGTTCAGTGTTTCAAGTATCTGGGCTCCCATGTGGAGATAACTGAACTAGTGGAAACTGAAGTGAAGGCGCGAGTGAAGGAGGGATGTAAAGTATTGGGTGCACTAAAGAGTGTAATGAGCTGTAGGACGTTGGGGATGAAACAAAGAGAGGGCTGTATTGAGGATGTTGTTGTCCCAACTGTGCTCTACGGAGCTGAGGCTTGGGGGGTGAGAGCAGAGGAGAGAAGGTTGAATGTATTTGAGATGAAATGTTTGAGGAGCATGGCTGGAGTAACGCTGAGAGACCGGATCACCAACGACGAGGTTCGAAACAGAACAGGGATGGTGAAGAAGTTGGAGGACAGAGTGGATTCGAGTGTTCTGAGATGGTTCCGGCACATGGAGAGGATGGATGAAGGGAGATTGGTGAAAAGGGTGATGAATGCTGAGGCGAGTGGTCGCAGGCCTAGAGGTAGACCAAAGTTTGGGTGGATGGATGGATGGTGTGAAGCAGGCGTTGGGAAGGAGATACATGAATGTGGAGGTGGCAAGAGAGCGTGCAATGAACAGGCGTGAGTGGCATCCCGCTGTCGGGATGGTCGTGGGTGGGGGGAGCCCGGCCATTATGACGCGGCGGGGATAAACCAGTGAAAACTGTCGGGCCCTGCTGCTGACGACGGATCCTCGGACTGCACTCGTGACCCAGAGTGTATGTTGAGGGGGTACCGGCCGGACCCTTGAGCACAAAAAAGCCAAGTTGTGTGAGTGTGAGCGTATGAGGGTGTGAGGTGCGCCTTGCCGTCGGCCACCCCCCTTTCTGGGGGATGCGGGCTAGTGTCTGTATCTGTGTATCTGTTGTTGCCACATGTCATTCATCGGGATAATATAGCTATGAGAGTTAATGATAAGGAACCAGTCTAGGTAGAGTATGGTGATGAATTATTCATGGAGGGTAGACACCAATTTAGCAAATGAATCTGGAAGCTCATTTACCTTTATACCCACGTGAGTCGGGATATAGCAAAATTTGACCACTTGGCCTGTATCGGACATTGTGAGGAGGTCGCGTTGCATTTTACGTAGCGCGGAGTGTTCGTATTGCTGAGTTTTGAGCTGAGTGGGGGAATTCAAGCTGTTTGAGAATACAATGCATTTGTGGAGGTGATCTGCTTTTGTAATCGATATGGCTAATTTGAGTGCGTACAGCTCGGCGGAGAAAACAGAGACCTCTTTTGGGAGGCTAACCAAACGAGAAGTTGCCCCGCACTCGCCAGCAGCTCCCACTTGGTCTGCGGATTTGGAGCCGTTCATGTATATATGAAAGTAAGCAAGATAATGTTCCTTGAGTAGTCTCGAAAATTCTTGTTGGTACATGTGGGTTGATGTAGTTGTTTTTGGGTATTCTTGCTGATCTAGGTTGACTGGCAGTAGGTTGATCATGCGAGTAGGTATGCCGATTTGAAGAATACAATATGAGAACAAAGGCTTAATAACATTGCGACTGATGTCCAGCAAGGTCAGTAAGTTGTTCACGTGTAGGGAGAATGGCGGACATAACAATTTTTATAGCCGCAAAGAGACATTTGTCAAAAATAGTGATTTGGTTGAGGGATGGGTTGTTGGTTAAGCTCCTAGTCTTGGAAATAGTATTGTAGCGTGAGTTTGTCTTGCCAAAGTGAAAGCTCGTTGTCTAGCACGTTCAGGGATTCAATAGGAGTGGAACGGAACGCACCAGTTGTGATCCGCATGGCGTTGTTTGAAATGATTGAGAGGTTCGCGAGTGGTTTTGTCTGCAAAACTGTGTTGTGGTGCAGTCTTTTGCTGAAACACCGATCTACTGTTTGTGTATATACAATATTTAGTTTGTGTTTCACACATAGACATCTCTCCCCATTTCGCCACCTAATCATTACCGCGTTGATGCATGGGAATTGGCAATTGCGCTTTTCAACTTGAACCACTAAGAATGCTGTCCTTCTGATGCACCAGCACTGCAGCAAGTGACCATGAACTGGGGTGTCACATGGAAAGGATGCGTGTTGTTTACTAGCATGGCAGTAATGTTTTGAAATACTTTCAGAGATTTGTGCAGTAAATATTCATATGATGATGTGATTGAGTAGTCATGGAATAGCATATTTATGGATTACCGCACCTTCTAAACATTACCGAGGTGTCAAGTGTGCAGTACCGGATCACAGCACTGTGAGCTATTAGGCAAACATTTGTGGAGGCCTACCTAGATGAGTATGCAGGTGAGCATTGTTGCCATCGTTACACAGCAAATTAGATGGTGAGGGGTGCAAGAGAAGTTCCTGACTTACATGCTGCATCTTCAGGTGTTTGTGGTAGGAAAAAGGGTTCAGTAGGAATACGGTTTGAAGTATGATGTTATATCGAGTAGATGTCACATTTGATTTTATCATGTGGGTACAAGTGCAAATTGTGGTATGGAGTGGTCGCAAGATACAGATATGATACATTCGATTATATCATGTACACATGGTTTATGTTTAAATGTTTGCCTGCCATTGATATGATAAATGGTAATATGGAGCAGCTATTATGTGAGGGTGGTGTTGGACTGTTTTGTGCCCGCCCGGGATGTTGGGGGTTGTGGGATGGATGGTTAACTATTTTTGTGTGTTTCAGTTCTTCTCATTTCTCCTTGCTGCTGGAATCTAGCCAAGACATCCTTCTGTCTTGCCCCTTAGCTTGCCTCGGGGGTGTTCCTGCAGGGCTGTACTTCAATCTGTTCAGCCTGTGATTACACTTCTGGAAGTGAACAGAGCTGGTTTATTGTCTGTTACTATCGGATTAACTCAATTGCAATCGCTGTTTAGCTTATCGATGATTAGTTGTATAGCTTTGCGAGCGTTTGTTTCATCACCTTTCATTTCACAGATCATTGTTCTCAACAGGTTTTTTGGTAAATTGTGTAATACCATCCTAATTTGAGGGTGAAGTCAGTGAGATTTATTCAATTTGTGGGCAGATTGATTGTTTTGTTCCACAGCTCACTGACCTATTATTGATTGTGATAATTTTTTTTGGCAGTTTACTTGACGCCATTGCCGCTCAGTCTGTGTTCTAGAGGTCGGCAGCTAACTGTGGTGCCTACAGCTATACCCAAATAAGGCAATTGCATGCGATAAAATTTTACAATGTCCACAGTAATCATTGATTTTTTGTTGCAGCATTAAATTGAGGGGTGAGATGATGAATAGCCAGATGAAGTTGTGTTGATGAAGTTGTGTTGATGAAGTTGTGGACATTGGTCATGAAACATTGCTCTGTATATTGAGATCACTGAGTGCTACTTGAGAAATATCAGTCTATCAATAATCTGTGAATGTGTTGGCAGCAGCATATGCTCATTGAGGTTGTGTGCTCTTGCACTGTAAACAATACGGAGTTTGATTACTCCCACAGCTTGCCACCTGTGATTGCTAGCTGGGTGTGGTGCAAGCAACCTGGAGTGCTGGACCAGGTGGTTGCTTTGTTGGAATTGTGACCTGTACTAATATCCCAAATGCCCCGCCCAGCATTACTAGTCGGAATAGACTATGTGACACTGCATAATATGAATAAATAGAAACTGTTGTCGGGGTCTTAATAAGTTGTGTTTCCTGATTTACCTTTGTTATATTGCATAATGAAGAGTATCGGTATATAATGCAATAGTGAACACAAGTGAATATACTTTTCATTAGATCAAAATATATTCTCTTACGATCACTTTAGGTGAAATGATGAAATCTTTTTGAATTCAACAGAGATGGTAGTTGGTTTTTAACCTGTCTAACAGCTTCTCTATCTTTTGAGTGTTACAATTGAGTTCGTCTCTACTTTGAAAAGGTGACAGTATGGTTTCCTCCTCTCTGTGCTCTAGAGCTTTTGCTCCCGGTTGTGTCCTGATTTTATAATGAACTCTAAAAACATCAGAGTTTAATTCTGCACCACCTAAAGTAGTGCTCCCTGTATGGGTCTTACCTGTTAAGTCTGGAGCTGCTTGCCAGAGGAGCCTTGTATAACTAATAGACTGGCACTGTAGGTTCGGGTCAGCGCCCTTCTAAAATTGTTAACAAAAGCTCCATAGTCAGTGCGTGAGCATATTATTGCTTTCTAAAGTGTCATGCAAGTGTCCATATCTGCACCACATGTCAAGTGTGTTACTGTGAAGATAAGTCCTGTGCAGTCTTCTTGCAGCAGATATGCAGGGCTGTATCGCAAAGTCAGTTGATGTGCATGCTTTATAAGCAGTTTTGGGCGCAAGTTAATCTTTGAAGAATTTTCAAGCTTTCTCTTGTTCGTGTTCATGGGGTCCTTCTTGCTAGCTTTGGTTTTTGTTGAGTTTAGTTTCAACAAGGGTACATATAATTTGGTCTACATTCTGGACCCAATGAGCTGTCATTACTGGGCCTGTTGCTAGACTTTTTGCGTTGTGGTAGATTGGTATCGAGCCCCTCAGGGTTGTCTGCAGAGATTTTACAGTCTTCTTTTTGTTTTTTTCCCTTTGGGAGATCTTTGTGTGGTCTGCAGAGGAAGCAGTCTCCCTCGTGTGGAGTCCAAATGGACAGCGGTGGGTTCATCATTAGGGTCACTTGCAGCCGTTGAGGGAGCAATCATTAGGCTGGGTGCGATTGCATTGCTGCCAAGGGGGAGTGTTGTGGTCTTGGTATTAGGTTGCGTTGCCAATGTACGGGTATCGTCCGAAGACCTGGACGTCCTGGCAGACTTAGCTGCATTGGTACAATTAAGGTGGGTTGGATTTTCTACACGCCAGATTAAAATAGTTTGTTTCCCTGTGACTTTGCATTTGTTTTGTACGTGTCATTTATCTTTGATCCATGTGTTTCAAGCAGGCGCGGTTGCCTGCCGGATGAAAACATGAGCAGCAGTAGCAAGTAGGTTGAGGGGCCTTCATTGTTTTTTTCGTGTTCACCTGCGCACTTGTAACACTGTTAAGATGTGCCTGGCTTGCAGTCTCTGATCCAGTGCACTAGAAAGCTTTGGAGCTCTGATCAAATCTTGCAGTGTTTAATGACGCGCTCGTATTAGAGGCATTTCTTACACAACGCAGGCACTTTTGCAACTTCGTAAGTTTTAGTTTTTCCTTACCCTCCTGGAATTACGGGGGTTCTGTGATTTGATCCATCCTGCTTATGGAACGTCAGTAACTCCATAGTCGTTTGCCAAGCCAGCTGCATACATGCTCTGGTCAGTTGAAGGGGTGTATCAGGAAGTGTAAAAAATTCATTTAGTGCAATTGAAGGATGGATGTAGATCAACAGTTACTATTTTTTTTCGAGGCGGGCAATTTTTTTGTATGGGAGTACTTAGTTCAGATTTTACAATGTAGGTTAAAAATTTAAGTCCTTGTTTGCAAGACGGCCCTCAGTGCACCTCTGAGTTGTTGTGCAATTGATTTTATCATGGTGAAGGGGTTTATTGAGGGAGTAGATCTGCTTGCACCGTTCTCTTTGAACGTTAAAAAGAAAGTGTGTAGGAAAAAATGTTAACTTGAGGTTTCTCATCACTAACAGAATGTAAAGACTCAGCTGAGAAAGATTCAATTGTCAACCTCTGTTAAAGGAAAAACTTTCAATTTTCACAACAGAATTTGTCTTGGGATGCTTTCCTCTCTTGGAATTATCCAACCAGTACAAACTTTGGGTTAACTTGAACAGATACAGACACTAGGCCACATCCCCAAGAAAGGGGGGTGGCCGACGGCAAGGCGCACCTCACACACTCACACAACTTAGCCCTTTAGTGCTAAAGGGTCCAGCCGGTACCCCCCTCAACTTACATTCTGGGTCACGAGTGCAGTCCGAGGATCCGTCGTCAGCAGCAGGGCCCGACAGTTTTCACTGGTTTACCCCCGCCGCGTCATAATGACCGGGCCCTCCCCACCCACGACCATCCTCACAGCGGGAAGCCAAGGGCGGGAAAGCACATCAGAGCAGCGTCAAAGTCGATCACACAACCATTCTCCACTCACGCCTGTTCAGTGCACGCTCTCTCGCCACCTCCACATTCATGTCTCTCCTTCCCAACGCCTGCTTCAGACCATCCATCCACCCAAACTTCGGTCTACCTCCAGGCCTGCGACTACTCGCCTCCGCATTCATCACCCTCTTCACCAATCTCCCTTCATCTATCCTCTCCATGTGCCCAAACCATCTCAGTACATGCAAGTCCACTCTGTCCTCCAACTTCTTCACCATCCCTGTTCTGATTCGAACCTGGTCGTTGGTGATCCGGTCTCTCAGAGTTCCTCCGGCCATGCTCTTCTCAAACTCTTCTCTGTGTTCTTTCTGGAAATACTGCACGAAACGCCTGTGTTTGGCAATAAGATAATCACATTCTTCAGCTCTAACAACTTTGCACTTTGTCATTATTGATTCTAGATTTGTGAACATTGTCTCCTGTTTTGTTTGACTTGTCTTCATCATACTTCTAGGACTCAAACTATCAGTACTTCGAACCTGAGAAAAATTCAAAGGGGATCGTTCAATAATCTTTTCTAAAACTTTCAAGTAGAACTACTTTGCCTGAGCTTTGAAATCTAGCTTCTTAGCATCACTTAAACCAGATTTTTGCAATAGACTTGAGGCTGCAAACTTAACATCAACATTTTTAACACTTCTTGTGACAGTTACCTTTGCAAATCTAGCTCTAAGAGTGCAGAAGAGTGAGGACATGATTTAAGAACAGTTCTCCAGACAAAATTCTCCATCACCTTACGGATTAGCTCTCCTAGTTCTGCCTCCAAAAATTGTACCATAAGTTTTGGTCCAGAGGAGACTACTTTGACATATTCAAAAATGTCACTCCAAATGCTGACCGCCCTTTCAGCAACAGCAATATCTTCCACCCATAGAGTGGAGCAAAACTGTAGTGTGAACATTTCTTATGCCCTAATTGATGTGTACTTTGCACGCCTCGCAGGAGAGTCAGAAAACAGATACCATAAAGACCTCAGTAACTTGTCGGTGTTCCAACCAGTCACTTCTGATCCCGTCTTAAATCCACCATGGATGAGTCTGTTTTTGATCTTCAACATAATTATTGAGGAAATTTTGTTGACATTAGGGCCGTTCTTTGAGACCTGCATCTAGGTGGTCGGTAGCCTTCTTGAAGCACTGCAGAAGATCCTTGGCAGTACAATGGCCCAAGAACTCGGATGTGAAATAACGGGTTGTTACACATTGCTTTGCCACATCCCAGAAGCGAACATGTAGGTCCATTTGTTCATTCCTAGTGGTTCGGTTGAACAATTCATCAAAGAGGAGGACAATGTAGTAGACCCACTTGAGTGCATCAATCAATTCATTTGCTTAGTATGAGGCTAGACCAAAAGCAACAAGATAAGAAAGTTTGGTAAATATACAGTTATATATATCTATAAATATATATATATATCTCTATATATCTATATCTATATCTCTATATATAT
>SDVV010041875.1:0-10392 GCA_016164225.1 Gammarus roeselii | reverse complement strand
CGAGTTCGAGCCTCGACAGGGACACGGCGGTCTTGTGGCGGGGAGATTGGGCGCCTCCCCCCTCTGTGTCTGCCTAACTTAGCCACCCCCCTAACTAGGGGGAAACGGCTGTATGTCTATGTCTATACATATATGTATATACATGACCTGTAAATGTTGTTGCACAGTTATGTTGACAGTCAGCATGGAGTGCATTCTGTTTCAGTGTATGTCAGTAAGGCCTGTTACAGAGACTGTCAGCAAGGTGCGCCTACTGTTACAGAGACTGTCAGCAAGGCGTGTCTGAGCACCGGCACATGGCAGTCTCAGGACGAGCAGCAGCTGCGCCTCACCTACATGGCATGTCTCACCATAGAGATGATAAGCCTACTAAGGACATTCGACGGTGCCGGAGGACAACAACAGAAAGCGGTCAGTGTGGGAGGAGGCTTGGGATCACATTCCTCGTCATAGAAGCAGATGTATTGATTTAACCCATTTCATAGTTAACTTTAAACACTATCTATTATTATGAACACCACAAAGTGCACCAAAATATAACTTTATTCACTCTTCGAACTGTTAACATCCCTTACGGCATTTTGCACCTGATTTTTTTGAGTGGTGAACTCTTCATTAAAAATACATTTTTTTCGCTGCACGTAACGACTTACCTCATTTTTCCTCTAGGGAATCTTATACATCGTGCCTGCTTTAAACATGAGTGTAGTCCGAGACTGTTACCTCCCGGAGCCACACACCTTGATCGTTAAGTTACATGCGTCACATAATGGTCGTCAATCTCTAATGAGTACACAAAACCCTTGTCTCCTCACTACACAACACACTTGTTTCCCCACAACACACCACGCAGTTTTCCTCGCAATGCGTCACACCTGTCTCTCCCCAACACGTCACACCTATTTTCCCACAACTCACCTGTTCTGTTTTCACACCACACCCTACCACACCCTTACTGTCTTTCCACCGCATACACCACCTGTCTTCTCACAGCATACCACACCCGTCTCCGCCCCACCTGAATCACTACAACACACAACATCTGTTTCCATACATCACATCACACCTGTCTCGCAACACAGCACAACTCTTTTCCCAAAACGCACTGTGTCTTTAGTAGACTTTATTGCAACATATAATTCTAATACCCCTGTCAGAATCAGAACACATGAGTTCGAGGAGCAAGAGTTGCGCCAAAGCCAGTCCCAAGCGGCTCCAGTTGGTCTAGCCTTGCTCTCGATGACCATTAAAGCACCTTTAATTTCTGAAAAGCTCTCAGCTATTAAATCTAATTTTATCAGATCTAGAATATTCTCCTTCCTATCTGATTTTTTCATTTAATTTCTTACTCTGAAATGATTGCCAAAAAAAATTATGCATACGATTCCATATTCCATTTTTTTCACTTGAATTGACCTGTAAAAAACCTTAGCAACATCGTTCCCCTTGTCGTCGTCCGCACTAACTGCTTAATAAATATAAATGTAAGCGTGTACTACAACATTCTTTTTTTGTTCGTGCCAGGATATGATTCTATTTAGAGTAAGGTATAGACGGTAGGCCAAATCCATCAGGAGGGGAAATGGCAGAAGGCAAGGCGCACCTCACACCCTTCATGCACTCACACACACATTCCAAAACCATATCTCATTAGCGCTAGAGACCCTGACCAGAAAAGACTCCGCTACAAACATTTCGGGTCAGGAGTGAGGTCCGAGAGCAGTGTCAGCAGCAGGGCCCGATAGCTTTCGCTGTTATACCCCTGCCGCATCATAATTGGTGATCCCTCCTCAACCCACATCCATCCCGTTTCTCAACGAGACGTCAATATCGGGAAGGCGCGTCAGGGCCGCTTCAGAACTCATCAATTCCCAACTAGTGTGGCGCAATAAGCGCTTTCTTTAATCGTTTTATTTATCATAAGACTTTCATCTTTTGGTATGTTTATACTAAAAATGGTATCCTGCTGCCCGCTTTGAAAAATCAGGCAAATAATATTTAATATATCATAAACTCGTAGTATTTCGCTATTTGGAGAGCAAATAACATGAATATTGAAAACCAAATTATTGTATTTTAGCAGACAAATTGTACAATGACGAAATTAGTAGCTGCTAGTTAGTAGCAGTAACATATTAACAGTAAGTCAGAAACTAGTTGCTATCTACAAGATTATTCATCTACATGAAACATGTTACATGTAGCGTGTAGCCCATGTTATGTTACTTATATCGTTTCTAAGTTATAACTTTCTATCAATTAAGGGCTTAAGAAGTTAAGGCAAGGAAACAACTTTTTCATTTTCCAGTCCCTAGACTCACTAGTTCCTACTTCCTACTCTCTGCTCATCCTGATCATTTTCCGGCTCATCTGTGCAATGCCGGATGCATCATTGATGACCCGCCCAGTGACTCAGAGATACACGCAGCACACTGCACACATTACTCCATGAGTGGGTCAGAGTGACATGACGCAGCAGACAACACAACCATACACTGCCACGCTGTGGCGCAAGACGAGTTTCTGGCCCAATAACTTGGATTGAACGACAAGTTGTAACATTGCATAGGCGTGATCAAAACGCGTTTGAAACTCACATGATGCACATCATCACATGAGATCATAATCTGTAACTAAACAGGAATAATTCGGAGAGGGAATGCAGCCTGAAACAGGAAATAGAGCATAAAGACATTTCAAAATGCATTTATAAATATATATATAGATTATTTTGGGACATACTACTGAGAACACACTGTTATATAGGCATTTGCTGAAAACTTGCACAGTTGCACAGCATTATAATAGATTGTATAACTATTTTTTTCAATTTCCTTCAAAAATAAAATTCTAGTTGCTAAAAGGAAATATCATGTTTTTTACTCCAACATTTTCCGTTTGGAAATACATTTTTGCGGGGCTGTAACACTATTCATAACCATCATCAATTCACACCTATCCATTGCACGCTCTCCCGCCACATCCACAATAATATCTTTCTTTTCCAAAGCCTGCTTCCCGCCGTCCGTCCACCCAAACTTCGGTCTACCTCTAGGCCTACGTCTACTCACCACCGCTGTCATCATCATCTTCACCAATCTCTTATCATCCGTCATCACCATGCAGAACATGTTAATCTACTCTGCCCTCTAACTTTTATACCAATGCCGTGTTGATTTGAATAACGTGATCCCTCACCACCACTGATCACGGATAAAATTCGAGAGTTCTTAGAATCAAATCAGTTGATAGGTGACTCTCAGCATGGATTTAGACGCAATCGTTCATGTCTTACTAACCTGTTGCTTTTTTTCCAATATATATTGTAATATCACGGCGCGAAATCTCCGATCGACATCATTTACCTTAACTTCCAAAAACTCTTCGATAAAGTTCCTCACGAACGCTTGGTTGGCAAATTGCACAGCATCAGTATTCAAAGTGAACTCAATAACTGGATAAAATGCTGGCTCACTGACAGACGGCAGCGAATCGTACTTAAAGGAGTTTTCTCAGATTTGGGTAAAGTTACAAGCGGCGTGCCACAAGGATTTGTGTTAGGTCCGGTGCTCTTCATAATATTCATAAACGATCTCGATAGCAACGTACTCACAAACATTAGTCAGTTTGCAGACGATACCAAGCTCGGTGAAAAAGTGCAAACTCAATTCGAGCGTGAGCAGATCCAATTCGACTTGAACAAAATTGTTGATTGATCAGAAAAGTGGCATATGAAATTCAATGTCACCATAACCCTAAACACGAATATTCAATGTCCGGAAAGAAACTGATACCTGTCACCGAAAAGAGAGAAATCTAGGTATCATCATTAGTAACGACTTGAAAAGCAGTAAGCATTGTATAAAACGATGCTGCCAAAAAAGGCAACAAAATGCTAGGTACGATATCCCACACTATATCCTACAAAAACTAAAAACAAGTTATACAATGAATTTGTTAGACCGCACCTTGAGTATTCGTTCAAAATCTGGTCTCCACACCTCACAAAATACATTAATAAATTGGAGAAGGTTGAACGAAGAGCTACCTAACTTACCCCTTCGCTGCGCAATAAATTTCACGAAGAGAGACTGCGCGAACTCAACCTTAATTCGCTAGAGAAGAGTAGAGTCTTAGGTGACATGGTCGAAGTGTGAAAAATTATGAAGGGGAAGTAAAACGTCGAGCGACCATGCTTTTTTACTTTAGATGCGAACAGGGTGACCAGGAATAATGGATACAAAATCTTTGGCAAGCGTTTAACACTCGAAATCACGCGCAATTTATTCACGTATAGGGTTGTCGAAGAATGAAAGTTGTGAACAGCGATACAATCGAAACGTTCAAGTCATGTCTCGAAAAAAAAAATCCGCCCTCTCACGGTGTCCGGCATTGACACCCATATGGCATTGGCACTAGCATGGGTAAAAAAGGTGCCCGGCACTGGTACCTGCTCGTTGCAAAACGGTGTCCAGAAATGACACCGGTCAGCATTGGTTAAACGAGGAATAAAACTGGGACAATCTCAGATCAACACCGTGGGTCTGTGGCTTTCTCTTCAGATGCTGATTTGAGTTGTTTCGAGTATCATCGTTAAATGGTATTTTCTTCTACAAACTTTCTTCTTTCTTGATCTATTAAAACAAAAATACAAAGACACATGATGCTATCCTAGACGTTCCCCTTCCGAACTAATCTTCTTACTATCAAAAGGCAAGCCAGTTTCGGCCAAAACTGTTGTTGTCTCCTTACACTCGTAAACACTTGTAAGCCACGTCTTCTCCCCGTATAGCACAAATGGGACAACACCATCTCAAATTGCCCTCTCATTGCTTCCATGCCCAGTTTCCGATAGCCCATTACCCTCATCAGTGCACCCAACATTTTACACATTTTTATTCACTCTAGATTTCCCCTCATTTTCCCTTTGTTTTCTCCTCTCTACACGAGAGCCCATGAACTTAAAACACTGAACTTCCTCCATTAACTCTCCGTTTAAGCGGACACAGATTCCGCTCGCATCGTCATTCCTCGAACATCTCATTCCTTTACTTGTACCCACATTAACTCGCAGCTTTCTTCGCCCACACACTCCATCAAACTCCTGCACTAGCCTGTATAACTTCTCTCCGAGTCTGCCACAATGCCGTAAAATCCGAAACAGCAACTGACTCGGCAGCAAACACCATCCCTTTGCTCCTAACATCTTGAAATTTTGACCCATAACAGATTCGATCACCTCCGTGCCCACTCCACACATGTAGAAATTGAACAGCCACGGAGACCGAAACCAACATCGTAGGTCTTTTCTAGATTCATGAAAGCGAAGAACACATCCTTTCTCTTTACACTGACTTACCTCACTTCAATAAATTGATATGCACTCCCCATTCCACTTTTGAAATTTTACTGCTCCTCTATAATTGCATCATCCGTACTGTCTTTAATCCACTTGCTTAGCACTCTCACGTACAACTTACTCACCACACACAACGAATTGATGCCTCTTGAGTTGCGGCATTCTGTTTATCTCCTTTACCTTTATTCAGTGGAACAATGCAAGCACTTCGCCACTCAATCAGCACCACGTTCGACACTAAACACTGATGAATAGCCTCAACAACCAGTTGACTGCCTCTACTCCCCACCCCTCTATAAACACTCAGTCACAACGTGGTCCAAACGAGAGGCCTCCCCTTCTTTCGTTACGTCCACCCCTTGTTGTACCTCTACTTAAGTGATGTCCGTAAGAATTCTCGCTCTTAAGACTAGCATCTGTGCACCGCCACCCACAGGTACATTATCAACCTCTCTGACACCCACTACATTCAACAACTCCTCAAAAGATTTAGCCCACCATTTCCGCACATCACCACTCTCCAACAACAACCAAGCGTTTACATATTTAACCACCTCCTCATTTCTCGTCCCCCTATTCATCAGTCCTGTCACCTCTTTCCAGAATATCTTGTGTTCTCCTCAAATTCCCACACAACCGCTTACCTACGCCCCCTAGCATCAGCAACCCCCTGTGTATTTCTATAGTTGTCATAGGCCACTTCCGACCTCGACTGCAGCCTCCCTTCAAATACTCTTCTCTTCTGCGCCACCGCATTATTAACCTCGTCGTTTTACCACTCACAACCTTCCTCTTATTTCCGTCAACTCGGCGCACACAGCATACATTTTTCGGGCATCGTAACAACGCATCTCTGATCGTCTCTCGTTCTTCCTCAATATCATCTAAACTTTGCCCTCTCACACTGTCGCATTCCTAATTCAGCTCCTGGGGGATCTCATCAGCTCTGCTTGCCACATTGAGTTCACTCACATTCACTATCACTCTTCCTATTCCCACTCGTTTATGAGTGGAACCTACGTTTCACTCACAATCTTCCTTCCATCAGTAGAAAATCAGACATTCCATCACCCACCCCTCTCATTACCCGCACATCCAACAGCTTCTTCCCACTTTGATCGAAATTAACACGGAATCCATCAGCACCACCATTTCCCACTTCATGCACAAACCGAACAAGTTCATTCCGCTGTCATCTCTACCTGAAACGCCACTCTCTCATACCACATTCTCACATTCTCCTCACGACCTTTACAATTGTTGAATTTAGGTGCCCCACTACCAAGGCATTTTATTGATATCCAAAACTCTCAATACACTTACTCGGGCTAACCCGAATATGCTCTCTTTCTTCCTCACTCCTCTCCTGGTCCGCAAGCATTTACAAACATCGATTTTTCTTTACCTAATTTCACCTTCACCCGCATCAACTAGTGGACACTTCCTTCCACTCCGTAACGCTACAAGCCAACCGATCATTCAATAGCAACATCACACCTTATCGTGTATAAACCTTCCTCCTCACCTGGCTTCATTGAACTTACCTCACCAAACTCAAATTCGCCCCTACCTTTCAACTTCGTCTCACTCAGCGCCAACCCATCCAACTTCCTCCTCACAAGCATCTCACCAATCTCTCTCCTCTTAGCTTCATTCGCGCTACAACCCCCCACATTTAACGACCCACACAATAGGGTTCGGAGTGACGTGAGCCTCTCTTCCCCCGCCGTCTCAGAGGATGGGATCTATAGCCTCCTCGCCCGGTCCTAAATGTCGCCTCCTACAACAAGTAGAGGGTTACGATGGCAATATTGTTTCTTACCCTTATAAAGATAACACATAATAAATATATCATTTCCATAGTAGCAAAATTACCAGCGCCCATGACTGCTAGAATTCAGTGCTATTAAATTGTTGGATAAGAAAATTTCATTATATTTGTCGAAAATAAAAAAGTAAGTATATACAAATTTTTTTAGTTATGAGAAGGCCATGAAAGGCTTTTAAAAAGATAAGGCAACTTCCTCGGCGTTTTTGATCTCATGATTAAACGCCCGCTGCTGCAAAAATTGCGTACGAGATACCTTAAAAGCTATGTCATTCCTATTGAGATATTACCAGACCACTCAAGACATCAAAAAAGTTCGGTGAATTTCTATTTGTATTTATTCAGAAATGAGAATCAGCCTGTGTCATGTCGAGAAAATTTACAATTTCAAAGGAGAGCGTTCCCAATGGGTCGCATGGATGAGAGGACCTGAACTAACGTACAAGGGTTACTACTACCAACAGGTTGTCACCATCGGATAAATAAAAAGGTGTGCCCTTGAAGCAGTGACTTCCGGTGTCCCCGCAAAAGACAGTGTGCATGTATGCAAGCATAAACATACAAATGGAAAAGTCTGTTTATTAATTAACTCGCCGATGCCACAATTTAATCGGAGAAATGACGGAACCATAGCTTTGAAAGCAGCCTGTTGATTTCACAGATGGTACGCATGTTTGTATTCCAGCTGCAGTCATTATACTACTGCTCAATTAGGTACCTCTACTTAGTTGCATTGAGAGTTTCAAGCTATCTACTCCCTCAAATCCTCCAACTCTTTCTTCATTTTTCCGCTTTAACTGCCTCATAGTCATGGTACTTTCTCTACACTATCAAGTAACAGTGCACTACCACTCAACCAGCTACTTCTACTCCATCAAGTGATCAAACTCCTTCTCCCCAATCTCTGCCTCCACTTCTCACTATCTGCTCCTCAATTAGGCTACCAAACTCCTTCAAGATTTTATAGTAAAAATTAAATGCAATACATATGTAAAAAATTACTGGACTTGTCTCTCAGCAGCACGAAACTCCAATGAAGAAACAAGTAAATAACATTTCATTCCCTGATCGTGCTATGCGCGCTTTTGAAAACAACTTTAACAGTGTTTTCCACGAAGTAGATTCAGAATTACAAATGAGAATAAATAATCCGGAGTGTCATAATGTTTCTGGGTATTAGGTCCCTCACCATTCATCTTCATCACCAAACACATTTCCCTGAATGGCCTTAAATGTTGCAAGCTTGAAAGAGGACTTTTTCAGCCTCCAAATCAAGACAACAAACCCTTTTACAAAAACTGTGTTAAAACGGGTTGCAATCTAAATAAGATAACTCGAGTAATATAGGAGGTGTTTGTGTATCTAAAAATATCAGACTGACTGTTGTCCTTGAACCTGAACACTCTTTTTTTCATCAGGCTAGGAATTGAGACATTTTTTTCAGTGTTTGCCGACCATTAGCCAATTTATATTCAGAAGCCTAGTTCTCATGAGTACCGTAATCCGATTGTAATATCTATCGCAAATATAGCAACAGTAATATTAAACATTTTAATGAGGCGCTGAAAACTTACGCGTTTAATATAATATCCACAGTGAGCTTAACTGATGCCAATACACAGTTCCATGGGCCTCTAATTGAGCTGTTTGAGGTGCACATTCCTCTAACAACATACGAACCTTGCCATCAACAAGCTAAGAAGCCGTAGATGACACCGGGTGTACTTATAGCAAGAGATATCGATTGTACCGTCGATTCAAAAGACCATTTCTCACTCATTAGCAAGAATATAAACGTAACAAAAATATGTTCACTCAACTGACTATTGTTACTTGTAAAAATCTTATTACAAAATTTGATTGAGACTACTCAAGGTAATCGCATAAGAAAAAGGACAATTCTAAGCATCCTACAAGTAAATAATAACCAGAGTATTCGGACCCTATTAATATTGATGATGAAGTTATCAATGGTCCTCAACGATTTCGAATACCTTTGGACCAGAAAGAAATAAAAGCAATCATAAAAGGCTTAGAAAAAGCAGTAGCTGCGCTGGCTGGGATGACATCCCAGCCGATGTAATTGAAGCAATTCTATAAACATCAAAATTTCTAACAATTTGTTCTATTTACACAAATAAACGATGTGACTAACAAAAAGTAACCGCCTAATAGAGTCTCGCACGTCATTAGCAAAATTGTTGATTGAACGTTTATATGACAGACCATATACTCGCTTTGTATCTAATAACCTACTGAACCAAATCAATATACCTTCCAGGTTTCATGAATACAGAACATGCATTTGTAAATTCACTGGAGATGTTACTAACAGTGGGACAGTCACTGTTTCAACTCTTATTGGCCTCAGCAAAGCTTTCGAATGTGTTAACAATAAAATATTGGTGCAAATTACGACTTCGTTTCACTGACAAAAGTTGGATAGAAAATTATCTGGATGACAGAAAACACAGTGGGTTGGGATACACTAATCATCATTAGTCAGTACGCTTAACACCAATGACCGCGAAACATCGATCGCTGAACTTTTGCTCCTCTTCGTCTTCATTAATGACATTGTAAACACAAGCAACAGGTAACGATTTGGTCTTCACGCTGACGATGCAGTAGTGTGCACGAGTGTGTCCCATCATTATGACGATGCAACACAGTGCGCGACTGTGTCACATCATTGCAGCACTGTGCGCGACTGTGTCACATCATTATGACGATGTAACACTGTGCGCGACTGTGTCACATCATTATGACGATGCAGCAGTGTGCTCGACTGTGTCACATCATTGCAGCACTGTGCGCGACTGTGTCACATCATTATGACGATGTAACACTGTGCGCGACTGTGTCACATCATTATGACGATGCAGCAGTGTGCTCGACTGTGTCACATCATTGCAGCACTGTGCGCGACTGTGTCACATCATTATGACGATGTAACACTGTGCGCGACTGTGTCACATCATTATGACGATGCAGCAGTGTGCTCGACTGTGTCACATCATTGCAGCACTGTGCGCGACTGTGTCACATCATTATGACGATGTAACACTGTGCGCGACTGTGTCACATCATTATGACGATGCAGCAGTGTGCTCGACTGTGTCACATCATTGCAGCACTGTGCGCGACTGTGTCACATCATTATGACGATGTAACACTGTGCGCGACTGTGTCACATCATTATGAC
>SDVV010041874.1:0-10392 GCA_016164225.1 Gammarus roeselii | reverse complement strand
ATAGTGAGTGGCATACACGGGGTATAGTGAGTGGCATACACGGGGTATAGTGAGTGGCATACACGGGGTATAGTGAGTGGCATACACGGGGTATAGTGAGTGGCATACACGGGGTATAGTGAGGGCCATCCACGGGATATAGTGAGTGGCATACACGGGGTATAGTGAGGGCCATCCACGGGGTATAACAAGTACCATACACGGGTTACCTTTCGATCAATTTAGGAGCAAAGAGTCTCGTGACATAATTCTTTCATGCGCAGGCAGAATTGTGTTCATATTCCATTAATATAATCCTGTTTGCTAGTCCTACTTGCTAGTCAAGCTTCCTAGTCTTGCTTACTAGTCCTACTTGCTAGTCAAGCTTCCTAGTCTTGCTTACTAGTCCTACTTGCTAGTCAAGCTTCCTAGTCTTGCTTACTAGTCCTAGTTGCTATCGTGCTTGCTATACCTGCTTGCTAGTCTTTCCTGCTCGTCTTTCCTGCTCGCCCTTCCTGCTAGTCCTTCCTGCTCGTCCTTTCTGCTAGCCCTGCAACAGTTCAAAAACATGTATTTTTAAAATGACATTTTTTACATAACCGCAATTAACGATCCAGGAATCTTATTTGTCTCTCGGACAGTCGTGGTCAAATGAATAGACTAAACTGTTGTACTTTTGATAGTAAGGCGATACGTCATTACCGTTACGGAACAACGACAGGTCAGTGCCATTACGATACAACGACAGGGCATTATGGTACAACGACAGAGCAGTGACATTATGGTGCAACGATAGAGCAGTACCAGCACGCCACAATGTCAGGGTAGTACCACAACGATACAACAACATAGAAGTGTCAATACGGTACAACAATTGGGCAGTGCCGTTACGGAACAACGACAGAGCAGTGCCATTACGATACAACAACAGATCAGTGCCATTACGATACAACAACAGATCAGTGCTATTACGATACAACCACAGATCAGTGCCATTACGATACAACAACAGATCAGTGACATTACGATACAACCACAGATCAGTGCCCTTACGATACAACAACAGATCAGTGCCATTACGATACAACAACAGATCGGTGTCATTACGATACAACCACAGATCAGTGCCATTACGATAAAACAACAGATCAGTGCCATTACGATACAAAAACAGATCAGTGCCATTACGATACGACGACAGAGCAGTGCCATTACGGTACAACCACAGATCAGTGCCATTACGATACAACAACAGATCAGTGCCATTACGATACAAAAACAGACCAGTGCCATTACGATACAACAACAGAGCAGTGCAATTACGATACAACCACAGACCAGTGTCATTACGATACAACAACAGAGCAGTGCCATTACGATACAACCACAGACCAGTGTCATTACGATACTATAACAGAGCAGTGCCATTGCGATACAACAACAGATCAGTGCCATTACGATACAACCACAGATCAGTGCCATTACGATACGACGACAGAGCAGTGCCATTACGGTACAACAACAGAGCAGTGCCATTGCGATACAACCACAGATCAGTGTCATTACGATACAACAACAGAGCAGTGCCATTACGATACAACCACAGACCAGTGTCATTACGATACTATAACAGAGCAGTGTCATTGCGATACAACAACAGAGCTGTGCCATTACGATACTATAACAGAGCAGTGTCATTGCGATACAACAACAGAGCTGTGCCATAGCGGTACAACAAGAAGGCAGTGCCATTGCGGCACTACAGAGTTTCTGTTATAGAGTGGAGTGTATATTTTGAAACATAAGTTATAATCACAGAAAATGTACATTAATTACTTTTCATACCAGACACTAAAAGATGGCGCACTGATGCTGCTGTCATGCTGCTGTTATTCTGCTGTTATGCTGCTGTTATGCTGCTGTTATGCTGCTATTAGGCTGTTATGCAGAACTGCTTGTTTTTGTAACTCGGCTTAGAAACAAGATCCCAAATTGATGGAACTAAGTCTTGATCTACGGTGGAAGCTCGCGACCCGTCGCCTGGCATCGTCTTTGGTTTGACGTTAGGCAGCTTCATCAACGATTAGCTTGAGGTCGGAAATGTTCCTGGGGTTTCGAACATGAACCTCTCTATCTCTCCCCAGAACCAATACTCCAGAAGGCTCTGATCTGGGCTTTAGGCAGGCCATGGACGACGGTAGGTTACACTGTTTGGAAAATTGCGCTCACAAATTTTCAAACAAACCCTCAAACAATGGCATTGGGCGCCATCTTGTGTGTTCTTTTATAGATCGAGATAAGTTTGTACAGTAACGGACGATTCAGCTTCAACACATCGCCTGATCTCTTCCTTGGGTCATACAATCTTCGTAGTGATGAGGGTTAGCGACGATCCATTACCTTGAAATATCTTCATAGTGATAAGGGTTGGCGACGCTTCATTACCTTAAAATATCTACGTAGTGATGAGGGCTAGCGACGATCCATTACCTTAAAATATCTTCGTAGTGATGATGGTTGGCGAGGCTCCATTACCTTGAAATATCTTCGTAGTGATGAGGGTTAGCGACGATCCATTACCTTGAAATATCTTCGTAGTGATGTGGGTTGGTGATGATCCATTAACTTGAAATATCTTCGTAGGGAAGAAGGTTGACGACGATCCTTTATCTTGAAATATCTTCGTAGTGATGAGGGTTGGCGACGCTCCATTACCTTGAAATATCTTCGTAGTGATGAGGGCTAGCGACGATCCACTACCATGAAATATATGCGTAGTGATGAGGGCTAGTGACGATCAATTACCTTGAAATATCTTCATAGTGAAAAGAGCTAGCGACGATCCTTTACCTTGAAATATCTTCGTAGTGATGAGGTTTAGCGACGACCCACTGCCTTGGAATATTCTCGCAGTGATGAGGGTTGACGATCCATTACCATGAAATATCTTCGTAGTGATGAGGGTTAGCGACGCTCCATTACCTTGAAATATCTTCGTAGTGATGAGGGTTAACGACGATCCATTACCTTGAAATATCTTCGTAGTGATAAGGGTTAGCGACGATCCATTACCTTGAAATATCTTCGTAGTGATGAGGGTTAACGACAATCCATTACCTTAAAATATTTTCGTAGTGATGAGGGTTGGCGACGACCCATTACCTTGAAATATCTTCGTAGTGATGAGGGTTATCGATGATCCATTACCTTGAAATATCTTCTTAGTGATGAGGGTTGACGACGTCCATTACCTAAGGGTTAAATACGAACATTTACCTTGAAATATCTTCGCAGTGATAAGGGTTAGCGACGATCCATTACCTTGAAATATCTTCGTAGTGATGAGGGTTAACGACAATCCATTACCTTAGAATATCTTCGTAGTGATGAGGGTTGGCGACGACCCATTACCTTGAAATATCTTCGTAGTGATGGGGGTTAGCGATGATCCATTACCTTGAAATATCTTCTTAGTGATGAGGGTTGGCGACGTCCATTACCTAAAAATATCTTCGTGAGGGTTGGTGGGTTGGTGGGTTGGTGACGATCCATTAACTTGAAATATCTTCGTAGTGATGAGGGTGGCGACGATCCATTACCTTGAAATATCTTCGTAATGATGAGGGTTGGCGACGATCCATTACCTTGAAATATCTTCGTAGGGATGAGGGTTGGCGACGATACATTACCTTGAAATATCTTCATAGTGATGCGGGTTGGCGACGCTCCATTACCTTGAAATGTCTTCGTAGTGATGAGTGTTAGCGACGATCCATTACCTTGAAATATCTTCGTAGTGATGAGGGTTGGTGATGATCCATTAACACGGAATATCTTCGGAGTGAGGAGGGTTGGCGACGATCCTTTACCTTCAAATATCTTCGTAGTGATGAGGGTTGGCGACGCTCCATTACCTTGAAATATTTTCGTAGTGATGAGGGTTGACGGCGCTCCATTACCTTGAGATATATTCGTAGTGATGAGGGTTGACGACGATCCATTACCTTGAAATATCTGTGGAGGGATGAGGGTTGGCGGCGCTCCATTACCTTGAAATATTTTCGGAGGGATGAGGGTTGGCGACGATCCATTACCTTGAAATATCTTTGTAGTGATGAGAGTGGCGACGATACATTACCTTGAAAAATTTTCATAGTGATGAGAGTTGGCGACGCTCCATTGCCTTAAAATATCTTCGTAGTGGTGAGGGCTAGCGACGATCCATTACATTGAAATATCTTCGTAGTGATGAGGGTTGACGACGCTCCATTACCTTGAAATGTCTTCGTAGTGATGAGTGTTAGCGACGATCCATTACCTTGAAATATCTTCGTAGTGATGAGGATGTGTGACGATCCATTATCGTGAAATATCTTCGTAGTGATGAGGGTTGGCGACGATCCATTACCTTGGAATATCTTCGTAGTGATGAGGGTTAACGACGATCCATTACCTTGAAATATCTTCGTAGTGATGAAGGCTAGCGACGATCCACTACCTTGAAATATATGCGTAGTGATGAGGGTTAGCGACGACCCACTTCCTTGGAATATTTTCGTAGTGATGAGGGTTGACGATCCAATACCATGAAATATCTTCGTAGTGATGAGGGTTAAATATGATCATTTACCTTGAAATATCTTTGTAGTGATGAGGGCTAGCGACGATCCATTACCTTGAAATATCTTCGTAGTGATGAAGGTTAGCGACGATCCTTGGCCTTGAAATATCTTCGTAGTGATGAGGGTTAGCTAAGATTCATTACCCTGAAATATCTTCGTAGTGATGAGGGTTAACGACGATCCTCTATCTTGAAATATCTTCGTAGTGATGAGGGTTAACGACGATCCATTACATTGAAATATCTTCGTAGTGATGAGGGTTAACGACGATCCATTACCTTGAAATATCTTCGTATTGATGAGGGTTAACGACGATCCTCTACCATGAAATATCTTCGTAGTGATGAGGAGTAACGAGTATCCATTACCTTGATATATCTTTGGAGTGATGAGGGTTATCGACGCTCCACTACCTTGAAATATCTTCGTATTGATGAGGGTTGGCGACCATCCACTACCATGAAATATCTTCGTAGTGACGAGGGTTAACAACGATCCATTACCTTGAAATATCTTCGTAGTGATGAGGGTTAGCTAAGATCCGTTACCTTGAAATATCTTCGTAGTGATGAGGGTTAACGACGATCCTCTACCTTGAAATATCTTCTTAGTGATGAGGGTTAACGACGATCCATTACCATGAACTATCTTCTTAGTGATGAGGGTGAACGACGATCCATCACCCTGGAATATCTTCGTAGTGATGAGGGTTAGCGACGATCCATTACATTGAAATATCTTCGTAGTGATGAGGGTTAGCGACGATCCATTACCATGAAATGTCTTCGTAATGATGAGGGTTTGCGATGATCCATTACATTGAAACATCTTCGTAGTGATGAGGGTTAACGATGATTCAATACCTTGAAATATCTTCGTAGTGATGAGGGTTAGCGATGATCCATTACCTTGAAATATCTTCGTAGTGATGATGGTTGGTGACGCTCCATTACCTTGAAATATCTTCGTAGTGATGAGGGTTGGCGACGATCCATTACCTTGAAATATCTGTGGAGGGATGAGGGTTGGCGGCGCTCCATTACCTTGAAATATCTTCGGAGGGATGAGGGTTGGCGACGATCCATTACCTTCAAATATCTTCGTAGTGATGAGGGTTAGCGACGCTCCATTACCTTAAAATATCTTCGTAGTGATGAGGGTTACCGCCGAACCATTACCTTGAAATATTTTAGTAGTGATGAGGCTAAATACGATCATTTACCTTGAAATATCTTCGTAGTTATGAGGGTTAGCGACGATCCATTACCTTGAAATATCTTCGTAGTGATGAGGGTTAGCGACGATCCTTTGCCTTGAAATATCTTCGTAGTGATGAGGGTTAGCTAAAATCCATTACTTTGAAATATCTTCGTAGTGATTAGGGCTAACGACGATCCTCTACCTTGAAATATCTTCGTATTGATGAGGGTTAACGACGATCCATTACCTTGAAATATCTTCGTAGTGATGAGGGTTATCGACGATCCTCTACCTTAAAATATCTCCGTAGTGATGAGGGTTAAAGAGGATCCATTACCTTGAAATATCTTCGTAGTGATGAGGGTTAGCGACGATCCTTTGCCTTGAAATATCTTCGTAGTGATGAGGGTTAGATAAAATCCATTACTTTGAAATATCTTCGTAGTGATGAGGGCTAACGACGATCCTCTACCTTGAAATATCTTCGTATTGATGAGGGTTAGCGACGATCCATTACCTTGAAATATCTTCGTAGTGATGAGGGTTAACGACGTTCCACCACCTTGAAATATCTTCGTAGTGATGAGGGTTAGCTAAGATCCATTACCTTGAAATATCTTCGTAGTGATGAGCGTTAACGACGATCCTCTACCTTGAAATATCTTCGTATTGATGAGGGTTAACGACGATCCATTACCTTGGAATATCTTCGTAGCGATGAGGGTTAACGACGATCCATTACCCTGAAATATCTTCGTAGTGATGAGGGTTAGCGATAATCCATTACCTGAAATATCTTCGCAATGATGAGGGCTTGTGACGATCCATTACCTTGAAACATCTTCGTAGTGATGAGTGTTAGCGATGATCCATTACGTTGAAATATCTTCGTAGTGATGAGGGTTAGCGAAGATCCATTACCTTGAAATGTCTTCGTAGTGATGAGGGTTGGCAACGCTCCATTACCTTGAAAAATCTTCGTAGTGATGAGGGTTGGCGACGATCCATTACCTTGAAATATCTTCGTAGTGATGAGGGTTGGCGACGATCCATTACCTTGAAATATCTTCGTAGTGATGAGGGCTGGCGACGCTCCATTACTTTGAATTTTGATGGTCAGGATGTGAGTTACGCATAAACTATTTCGCGTCCGATAAAATTAATTTTTATTGATCAATTTCAAAATCTGACCTCCAGCAACAAAAAGACTGTTATTGTTATTCATGAGTTACATCGCGTTCTTGTCCTTTGTGGACCTTGTACAGCTTCAGTTTCAGTTGCGTATGAATTTTTTTATAAGTAGTACACATACTAAAATTAAGTTGATAAGTGAATGATCTTCCAGAATCTCTTTACTGACAAATTGTTATGCTTTTGTCGTTGTTTTGGAAGTTTTAAGGCCTTGCGGCACATTTGAAAGTAAAATTTTCTTCACATTTTCGTCGACGCGGTTTAAAAGTTGTGGATCGTCTCTTCCATTTCAACGCTGTTGGAGAGGAAGTCTTCCCGCATTCGGAATAATCCAAGTCTTCTGTTCACTCGTGATCATTACTGAGAGGCAAGATATGCTAATTATTGCCATGGATGAAATATCCCACCATATTTTTTATGCCATCAATAATAGTGGATAGTAGCAAAACGTCCAGTTGCATAGAGACGATGCCTTATGCAATTTAATATAATGAAGCATTTATTCATCGACTAAATATTGTTTTAAAATAATGATACACTGGCAACTTATTTTCGTGTGTTGTGAATTTGGATCTATCTTATATATAATAAATACACCAAATATATAGAATTTGGACACAACTAACAGCGAGTAAACTGGACACACCTCACAACGAGTGAACTGGACACACCTAACTGCGAGTAATTGCTTTTTCAGAAATATAAATTGAAGATCATTTTAGTGACTGACAGGAATGATCAGGT
Source organism: Gammarus roeselii (assembly GCA_016164225.1). Classification (NCBI taxonomy): domain Eukaryota; kingdom Metazoa; phylum Arthropoda; class Malacostraca; order Amphipoda; family Gammaridae; genus Gammarus; species Gammarus roeselii. The sequence continues at coordinate 2,656 of SDVV010041874.1, read as the reverse complement.
CGAGTCCATCAAATCGACTGATAGTAATGACTTATAATAGCAGAATGACTTTTTATTACTTCAAGTGATATATTCGATCAAAACACATCCTAGCAATATAAACATTTCATCAAGACCGCCCGGCTATGATGAAACAATATCGCAACAAACGCGAAACTCAATTCTTTGGTACCATTGATAACTGCCCCCTTATAGGCTCTTTTCTTTCCAGCCAACCTTCTTTGCTTTTCGCGTCAGAGCAGACGAAGGGCAGTGCATGGTGCCTTACTTAATTTTGGCGCCCGCCTCAGTTTGTCCCTAGTGCCCGTGAGGGGAGGTAGTGTGTGCTCCTTCCGTCTCTTCTGCCACACGCCGCCACACCGACCACTGCCCTAACCCCATCGTCACCAAAACAACTTCTACTGTGGTCAGTATACGTGATACGAAAGAAAGAAATACATTTTTCTTTTACCTGACAGTTTCTTTGAATCTGCTGGTTTGAACGTCATGAATGTGCGTGAATTATATTAGGTAAGAAGGTTCACTTGCTATCTAGGTATTAAATAAGTAGGTAGGTCCTTTTTACTGGTAGAGCAATGAACACTCGAGATTTATTTTCACAATTTAATTGATAACAACGTTTTTTTTTGTTTAGGTATTCATTTAAGTTTATGTATTTAAATTTCATAAGTAAACAATAAAATAAAGTATTTGCCATTAAATATTTACTAGCGGGTTATTGTTCACCAGTTCCTTAGAATACGAAATGTTCGTAATTAAGAAAATTCCATCCCAACATTTTATTTTTCCCAAAAGAAAAAGTGTCGTTACACTTTTTTGTTTTCATTAATTATTTTGTGAGTTGAATCAGTAAATTGTCATAATTAGGTAAATGTCGGTGACCATACATACTCTGTTTATTATTCTGGATCTTGTATTAAAACGTCTCGAGTAACAAAAAAATTGAGAATTCAGAATGTCCTTGAACAATGTGTATCGGTTGGTGGGATGTAGAGGTAAACTTACTCCCCTACCTTAATTATAAGTTAATATTAAATTCATCAAATTGTAAATGTTGTCTTCAGCTGACGAAGACTTGGTGCGTATCATCTATTCTGCAATTTTGTCAACATGTCAATATACCTAAATAGACTTAAAATATCTAAAATCCTTAAATCTTATTCTCACAGATTACAAACGGTTATTTTCTCCACTATATTAAAATGTCTTTGTCTATATCACGGTAACTTACTTCCTTAATTATCGGTCGTCATATTATTAATAAATACCTGCTTGTAGCTGTGCTATCAAACTCACACCTGTCCTGTCTGTTACGCGTCACATGAGAGGTCAGCGTAACGCCTTTATGTTCGCTTTTGGCAGCCCCGATTCTGGTTGGCTGAGAAAAGTGACCTGCCCAGAGGCCATCCTCGATTGGTCAAGGTTTGTTTTGGTTAAACTGTTACCACGCAAGTGAAACTTTTATTCTCACGTTTTGAATCATTTTTTTACGGAAATATGTAAAAGTAGATACCATAATGAACGTATCCATTTATGGTGCTTTGTGCCATTATGTGTACATCATAATTTCTTTGTGAGTTATCTAACAAAAATGATTGTCAATTTTGAGGGATTAGTTGAATAATGTTTTGTCTTATGTTACCTTGAGCGTTTATAACAATAAGATACAATGTTTGACCACCTTTATGAAAGCACCGATGAGAACAACTGGAGAGTTGAAGAACAGTGTTTCCTGTTCACTAATCATGGCCGCTGCTTAAAAGAATATATCTTCCGATAACTGATCATGAACGCTGCTGAATAGGACCAATTTTCTGGTAACTTATCACGGCCGTTGCTGAAAAGAACCATGTCTTCTGGTAACTAATCATGGCCGCTGCTGAAAAGAACCATGTCTTCCAGTAACCGATCGAGGCCGCTGCTGAAAAGAACCACGTCTTCTGGTAACTGGTCATGAACGCTGCTGAAACGAACCATGTCTTCCGGTAACTGATCATGGCCGCTGCTAGAAAAAACCATGTCTTCTGGTAACTGATCATAGCCGCTGCTGAAAAAAAACATATCTTCTGGTAACTGATCATGGCCGCTGCTGAAAAGAACCACGTCTTCTGGTAACTGGTCATAAACGCTGCTGAAACGAACCATGTCTTCTGGTAACTATTGATGGCCGCTGCTGAGAAGTTATAATCATAGATTTGATAATGACAGGGGGTCCATCGCCGCCAGCGATCTGACACCAGCCTTAGTGAGAAGTTGTGAGTATATACAACACTGAGTCCTGAGGCTGCATCATAACACAGTCATGAGGCAGCATCATAACACTGAGTCATGAGGCTGCATCATAACACTTAGTCATGAGGCTGCATCATAACACTGAGTCAAGAGGCTGCATCATAACACTGAGTCATGAGGCTGCATCATAACACTGAGTCATGAGGCTGCATCATAACACTGAGTCATGAAGCTGCATCATAACACTGAGTCATGAGGCTGCATCATAACACTGAGTCATGAGGCTGCATCATAACACTGAGTCATGTGGCTGCATCATAACACAGAGTCATGAGGCTGCATCATAACACTGAGTCATGAGGCTGCATCATAACACGGAGTCATGAGGCTGCATCATAACACTTAGTCATGAGGCTGCATCATA
>SDVV010041873.1:0-10392 GCA_016164225.1 Gammarus roeselii | reverse complement strand
GCGTAATGGGGTGGAGAGACCACCTCATTTGCACAGGTGTTTGAGGTTTAGACAGCTTCGTATAGTCCGGTGTGTTTTCCGAAAGCGATAAGCTTTTTGCGGTAGGTTGGGTCCGTGAGTAGGCTTAGTAGGCTGCACGGGGGATTCAAGAACGCTCGTCGGGCTGCCGCGAGTGCGTTGCAATCCATCAGTAAGTGTTTCACGCTGATAGCCACTTGGTGGCAACAGGGGCAAGGTTGCGCGTTTGGACCTGTGTCGACATCCATCAGGTGGTTGTGAGTTATCCACGTGTGTCCCGTGCACAAGCGGTTGATGAACAGTTGGTCTTTTCTGTTGGTGAACTTGGTTTCCCATTCTCCGACTGAGGGTTTGCATGGAAGCATTTTTTGTTCACTCTGTTGCCACATTTCATCCCATCTGGGTGTTATAAAAAGTTGATGATAGGGAACCAGTCCCGGTAATGTATTGCGAAGAATTGTTCTTGGTGAGTAGATACTAGTTCAGCAAGCGAGTCCGCAAGTTCGTTTCCTCTTATTCCCGGGTGTCCAGGGACCCAGCAGAATTCAACTGCCTGACTCGTCTCGGGCATCACAAAGAGATCGTGCAACATTTTACGTAGAACGGGATGTTCGTAGTGCAGTGTTTTAAGCTGAGTGGCTTTGCGCAGAGGCAGTATCTTGACCAATGAGTGACAAGTGAGTTCGAAAACACCATCGCATTCTGTTTTTCGCGTCTAAGCTCCAAAGTTTGCAAGTTTCCAGGGTATAGAAGCTTTTTTTTTTTTGCTGTATCAAAATAAGAATATCGCTCTGAGACCGAATTTGGTCTCGTAAAGGTTAACGTTTTCAACCTAATTGGAGAGATCGGTTATCATCTCTGTAGAGCGAGAGCAATAAAGCACCTCAGAGGGATTTCCCCTGGGGGTATCCCAGGCTAACCCACCTTCCCGCGGTGTTCTCGTTACCCACCAAATTTCATTTGTCCCATTGCGTAAATATATTTTGATTTAAAAGATCCCTCCACCGTCTCTCCCATTCCGTTTGTAGCTACTCCCCCCACCTCGGTGCACACAGAGGTGAGCCCCTCACTGACACAGAGGTTTGTGAATTCAGAATTGAAACCAATTGAAATTGAAAAAAAAATATAAAAAGATGTTTCAAAAAAAGGTTATAAAAACGAAAATCTTCACAAAAAAATTTAGATGTAAAAAAAATTTTAGGAGTAAATTTAATGATTAAGTTAGTGTATATATTCGTATATACAATAGAAATAAATGTAAAGAAGGCCCCAACTTCATTACCCAGAACCCCGGGTATGACCTGGGGATCAAACAATGGGCAAGACCTTACCCTGTCGCAGAGGGGCTGACGGCCCCTCCAGAGCGTCGCACTCGAACCAGTCTGCGAAAAAGAACGACGAACCCCTCAGAAGTTCCTCATTGACAGGAGACCTGACTCGGGTCGAAGTCGACGACACAAATGAACGCTTCTCGGAGCTGGACGCGAATATAATCGGAATGCAGAATACCCTAGGCAAGATAAGCAAAATGATGGGTCTTGTCGACCTGGAGACTGAGGACTGCTCGGCGCCCTCCAGTGAAGTCTGGGAACGCCTCACTAAACTCTAGAGCCTTTGTGCAACTATGAATACCCGACTCGATGAGCTGATGAAGAGGATAGATGCCAGGGAACCCGTAACCTGTTCGTGTGCTTCCGCCCCTGACCTCTCTGATAACATCGATCTCCTCCCAGTCAAAACTCGTAACGCCCGAACACCAAAAAAAGGTAAAGAGGAGACAATACACTCGATTTGATGACCACAACCTATTCAACAGCGGCCCTAAATTCTCCGAACACTTGAAAATGACATTCGATGTCAATGATAGATCGGATATTTGCCCATATAAACTACGAGAAGAACTGGGCTCCATGACTGGCCGGCCACTTCTCAACATCACCGCCAGCGGTGACGATAGCTTCACCCATTAAAGTAGACACAAAACATAAAAGTGACAATATACTCTCCAAAAACAGAATATGCGGAAAACCTTGCAAAATCATACCACACCCAACTTTTTTCATGAGTTCAGGCCTGATTTACATCGAGAATCTCCCGAGTGATGAAGTCGACGAATTCATCACCAGACTCGTCCAATACGAGGAATGTATGGTTGAAACGAAAATCGTACCAAAAATCAAACCAAAAAGAAACACCACCACGGCCATTCTGCTTAAATTCAATTGCCCCACCCCACCTAACTACATAGATATACCCTTCTTTGACGCCAAAACCAAGGTTACACCCTTCGAAAGACGTCCGATGCGATGCTATAAATGCCAGAAATACGGACACACGAGCAGAGATTGTCACAGTAAGCAAAGATGCTCACACTGCTCCCAAGACGACCACGATAAACGGGACGATCCCATGTCGTGCCCATCCGAAGAATCTCACTGTCTTTACTGCAAAGTAAACGGCCACCCTACGGGACACGAAGTCTGCCCCCAGGACAAGACTGAGAGGGAGATCTTGCATTACCAAACTGAGCACAAAGCCGGGCGACGAGAGGCTGCGGCCGCGATTCGCTCCCCCCAGGCTGACCCTCCCACCCAGGAGAGAAGATCAGCATCATTCCTTACCCACTTCCTCATAACGCTTGTAGATAGCGGTGCGAACAAAGTTGCTTCCTCAATGAACCATTCACCATGATGAACTCGCTAACCAAACAACTGGGAGGCAAACCGATAAACATAAACCGACAGGGAAACAACTATCTGACCCACGTTGTAAATTTCGAGCAAAGCACCGCTATACAAAGGATTAATAAAATCGACAAACACAAGGTAACTGTCGAAATACATCCGTTCTTCAACGGTACAAGACGAATTATATACAATTCCAACTACACTCCTAAAACTGACCTAAGCGCTTTTTCAGAAGGTTTAGCTAAGGATTACGGAGTCACCAACGTTTTCCTAGCAAAATGGATCAAACCACGAAACATCCACACCACCGCATATCAAATCACTTTCCCAGGACGTGACACACCGGAATTCATAGTCATCCCGGGAAAAACAAAAACTTACCCTGTGGCGACATGGCCTGCAATGTGCAAAAAATGCCTGGAATACGGTCACGTCATCAAATACTGCCAGCCATACATATCCCAGCGCTGTGAGAGGTGCGCCGGCGAGCATGACCGAAAGGACTGCACAGCCCACCAACCTAACTGCTACCACTGCTCATGCTTCCATGAGGCAGGTGACCGCGACTGCCCAAAGCAGATGGACCAAAAAGCAATGACAATCATACGAAATGACCGCACAGTCACACGATAACAAGCCATCCAAATCTTTTACACAAAAACCCAAACTGACGTAACCTAAATTGCGTCAGAGCAGTTAAATCTACAACTAAGTCTACACCACCAGACGACACTCGCGTACCGTCATCACAAACTATTACCATGACCCCAATACCCCTCTCCAGTACTAACAATACCACAACCAGCCCAGCGACCGCCCTCGTAATAGAGGCGGGCGTCCCAAGCAACGAATCCGCCAGTGCCCAGGAGAGCACTGCGATGGACGCTGCCTCGGTCGACCACGAGGAGAGGTCCAATAACCCGAAAATCAAAATGCGAAGAGACGAAGATTCCTCCTCCGACGACCGCGGGGTACGCGACGCCCTCTCGCTACGAAGCAAACAGATTAGCAACAGCCAAAGAACCACAGCTCGCCTCGATCAGAGCGTTGAACGACTTCTGACCGTCTTAACTGTGACCGCACCCAGCGGAAACCAAAGTGAGGTATTCAACCCTCAGCTAACATGCCCGACACCAGAACATCTCGCAAGTGAGAACGACCATTGCCTGCGCGAAGACGCGTTAAAAATCTTCAACGAACTGATACCCGAAAGCACTGATTGACCATGCACCGCACTAGACTCAAATATCCCAACGACTACTACTCAGCCCATCATAATGTTTAAAAAAAATCTATAGATGAGAAACGCACTCGCTTAAGAAGCAAACAAAGAACGTACTCCCTCGTCCTCTTCCTCCTACAAGAGCACTCACAGCCGAGAACGCAGTGAGTCTAGGAGATCATGTTCTACAGAAAGCAGACGTTCTTGCGAACGCTCTCGATCTAAGACACCTGTGCCTCATAGACACGAACACAACAAAAGTTTCTGCAAGCCACGCGACCGCTCCTAACCATCAAGATCTGGGCGTAAAACAGATTCGAAATGAACAACAACACAAGACTTTAGTGGAATTGCCAGGGACTTAGAAGCAAGAAAGAGGAAGTGAAAGACGAATTACTATCGCTAATCTCCACCCATAAACCTTTGGTGGTAGGCCTCCAGATCAAACTCCGTGACACAGCCACCTTCACAATCCCTCAATATGTCATACACTGTCGCGAAGGTCACAACAATGTGACTGCACACGGCGGAGTGGCACTTAAGATCCATGAAAGCATACCTCATCACCTCCTCCCTCTGAGAACAGAAATCCAAACTGTCGCAGTAAAGATATGAATCTCAAGACCAATTGCAGTGGTATCTATCTACTCGTCACGAAACCACGACCTCACGGTGGGCCTTAAAACCGATCTGCTTAACCAACTGCATCATCCCGTACTCCTCCTTGGAGACTTCAACAGCTACTACGAAGTGTGGGGATGAGTGAGAACAGGACCCAGGGGAGTGATAATGGCCAACACCATAGACACTCACAACCTGGTCCTTCTCAACGACGGACAACCCACACGGATCACCCTCGAAAGTGAAACGCCATCGATTTATCAATCTGTTCCCCCACTTTAGCTTCCCAACTCGTTTGGGGAGTCCTGCCTTCAACACATGACAGTGATTAAAACTCAGTGATTATATCGCTCCTTACTAACCGACCAAACAATTCCGACGCACAGGAACTTCGATTCAACTACCGGAAAGCCAGCTGGGAGGAGTACTCGACACATGTCGTATGGGAAGATGTGAAGGGCCTTCACAAAGACATTTCAGAGCGCAACCTTGTCATACATCTATACGAGAAATTCCAAAGTGCAGCTGTTGCATGTATTTTCCAATATTTACTCTCAACCTTTTTCTCAAAACCTTGGTGGTGCCCGGAGGTACAAGAAGCAATGGACCAGCGTGAAAGGATGTACGGGGCCTTCCGCCGCGCACGTTCCCCCATATATACACTGACGGAGTGGGGGCCGCCGCTGTGTGCGGGGACATCCCACTCGGAGCCACCCTCCCACACGAGGCCTCCGTGTTCTCTTCGGAGCTCCACGCACTCGAACTAGCCATCTCTATTGCCAAAACAGATCGCTTCCTCAAATACGTCGTTTTCTCAGACAGTCTGAGTGTCCTCTATCGGCGGGGTATCCTATTCAAGGGGTGTGAATGCATCCGTTGTGATACCCCATTTTAGTCGAGGTGTATTATTGAGACTCTTGTGAGGCACTTTGTGTGGAAAGTCAAGTTACTTTTTGTATTATGTACTATGATCCAAATTCAACGAATCTATATCATAACAGTCTTAATTAGTTTCAAAATATATCATAACCCCCGTCAGAAAAGTCATTACACATGCAATCAATTCAATAATAAACTTTTACGCCTTTCCTGTCTTCTTTATTCGCCTTGACCTCTCTTTTACTATCACTGTACCTATATTTTTGTATCTTATTTCTTTCTACGTTTCCTTACAGGATCACACTTATTCTGCTCGCATCGACCTTCCTCGAACATTTCATTCCTCTACTATTACACACGAGAGGACTCATTTTACTTCATCATCTCCTGGCACTACATCCTTTGACGACTTGCACCCCTGATTTACATTTTCTTTCCTACAATTTTCCTATTCTTGACGATGACTTCGTTTCAGATGTCGCCACACATTACTCGTGGATTTGTTTATTCAATTTTTGTTTGCACAGATTACAGACCCCCGTTACCCCATCACTTTCGAACAAACTGTGTCTCAAGCTATACCCCAGCCTTCCACAAACAGTAACCGACTGAACTGCCAACTCATCCGTTTCGCTTCCATCAGCTCCAAGCCCCAACCCATAACACTCGCGTTCACTTCCCTAACCACTCAATCCAAGTAGAGATCGAACAGCTGTTTAGACATAACGCAACCTTGTCTCAGTTGCATAGTCTTATGATTAGATTAACTTAACCTGTAAAACCCACGCATCGTCATTCGTGCGTCAACATTTATTAGCCACCAACGATCGGTGATTGCAGATAAAAAATAGAGACCATAACCGTATAGGGTATGCTAGTTAAATGTCCCAGCATTAGAAACGAAAAGGTCAATATATAGGACGTTTTTATTTGATGTTGTTCAACCGATGATAAATACTTGGCGATCATCAAAATATGACGTATGTTACGATCATAAACATTGATATCTAGATTGTGACTTTATGTTACGATCATGTGTCATCTAGATCGTGACGTATGTCACAACCACAAACATTGTTACCTGCCCTTTGAGGATGTATTTGACAATAACTGATCTTTTATGTGTGTGTACTCAAAAGAGATAAAAACTCGACGTGTTGTCGAAACGAACATCAGAAATAAAGTCCCTCTGTAATTTTATTAGATTGTATTAATAATAAACGCATTTCAAGTAGATGCACGAGTTTTTATAACATCAGAGGTTCAGTATGCAATCCGACTGATGTTTCAGTTCAATGCGTTCATTTTGCATGAGTCTTTGAAGTAAATGATACCGCATGCGTGAAACGTAAACGTAAAACCACATAAAACTGGCACTGCTGAGGTGATGGAGACGCACACCCATCGCTCCTAGCTTCACCTGGACCTACTCCGCCTTGGCCCGCTCATAGCCCCGACTACAGTCGAGATTGGAGTCAGTGTTACGTTGAGAACAAGCGGAGACGTACGTTTCGTCTTAGAATAAACAAAACGAATAATCACGTCTCAAAATTTTGTTTACGTGTGGTGGATAATAAAATCTCATAAGATGATATGGCTTGGTTCGAACAAATATTTAGTACTGTTGAAAATAACACTTTTCTACAAATATGTAGAACAAAATTCTCAAGAGTGAAGAACATTATTCATAGATGGATGAAGAATGAATTAGGCAGGATATGGGTAAATGATTTCGATACATTTCAGTCGTATGTAACAGAGTTTAGAGAAAATATGAAGGTAAATCCCGAAATTGATATGATCCAAGCAGAAAACCTTCACAAGTGTAATAAGGCTGAGGTATTGGAAAATAAATTTTACCTAAGAACAAAAGAAAATCTGGATCGTATGCAACAATTTCTTTCGGATAATGATTGGCTGTACTTTGAACTGGAGAAGATTTAAATATTAAAGATCACGAAGAAGAAGCACTACATTTATGGACTCACGGGAATGGATTAGCCTTCGGTATTCGTATCAAAGATATGATGGAGTATATGAAGGATTTTGAGATAAAACTGAAAACATAGTGATGATGGGTATGGGTGGATGTACGAACCATGCTGTTTCAAATCAAAACAACGAGGTAGAAAGCAATAATGCAACTAGCAAGATCTGTAAATAATACTAATAAAAACAGTAATAACCATGTAAATTCTTAATCAAATGTTTATATTATCCTAAAACTCAAAGGTTGAGCAATGAATAGCAAACATCGTGTCAGTCAGAGGTAACATCGAATTGTCGAAATCGGTAAAAGAATATGTTTCAAACTGTAAAACGATGCTCACAAACCTATCTCGGGGTAAATGCTCGAGATGGGCATCTAGATTGGTAGGATATAAATCAGAGTCCAATCAGATCCTACTCAGTCAAGTTTTTGATTCTGTTGTGGAAGGATGGGGTACAATTTCAGACACCGTTTGTTCGAAAGTGATGGGGCGACGGGGGTCTGTGATCTGTGCAAAAAAGCAAAGAAAATTGAATAAATATAAATCCACGAGTAATGTTGTCGACATCTGAAACGAAGTCATCGTCACGAATATGAAAATTGTATTAAAGAAACGGTGGATCAGAGGTGCAAGTCGTCAAAGTATGTAGTGCCAGGAGATAATGATGTGAAATAAGAAAACATTGTGTGAGCCCATGTGTCCATTAGTTTGAAACTGAGTAGAAATATGAATTACTTGTAACATTCAATACATCTAAGTTTGAAATGGGGCCTCTCTGCTAACTAATATGGGTCAAGAGTGACAACGAAAATAACATATGTGTTAGAGCGATTTTTACAGTCGTGTAGAGAGGTTCATACGTATATATCGATGATTGAATATCATACATAAGGTTAGGTTGGGTTAGGTTTTGATGGGTGTGAAAAACATGTAGGAATAAAGAAATACATGAAAAGATATAGCAATCAAACAAACGATGCAATTTACATACGAAAATGGAAGAAAAATTGCTAGATCAAAATTGGAAGTGTGTATCAAAACTGCAAAGGATAGATCAAATGTAGAGCCAAGTGGAGAGGATGGATATGAATAAATCATAAATCGCTGAATAAGTATCATACGTAAGCAGGAAATCTCGATCGATGACACATAATTCTTGGTTAAATTAGATAAGGTTAAGTTAGGATGACTAGATCTTTTAACCTAACATTATGTAAATCTGATCCACATCAAATATCTTGTACCAAAAAAGCAAGGGACTTTGTTCTGTAAATGGATACAAATGTGTGTGTGTGTGTGTGTATGAAACATTGTGCCAGCATCAACCCTGTATACGCCTAGATTATTCCGGCATATGCGGGCATATGCCGACATCAATCGAGTATACGCCTACATTATGCCGGCACCAACCCTGTATACGCTGGAATTATGACGGCATATGCCGGCACCAACCCTGTATACGCCTGAATTATGCCGGCATATGCCGGCACCAACCCCGTATTCGCTGAATTAGGCCAGCATATGCCGGCACCAACCCTGTATACTCCTAAATGATGCCGGCATATGCCGGCACCAACCCTGTATGTTCATGTTAAAGTATAAATAACAATTTGAATTGATTTTTTTCTCGTCTAGTTAACGGTCTGTTTTTGTTGTAGATGGATGTCGCCAAGTTTGACATGGAAATATTTTGCCAGGAAGGATAATACGAGGGTATAAGTTATTTGCAGTGCGGAGATAAAATTAAGCAAATCAAGATCCACGTTCGGGTTTTGGCGTCATCTCAGAGGACACCATTATCTTGAATATGATATTCCTAAATATGAACGAGGAAATACAAGCTCTAAGGACGCAGAGGGCGTATTGATAGAACATAATAAACCGGACCTGGGTTTCCAAAATAATTAGATAGACAGTGTTCAACAGGGCGCGAACAGTAATGAAAGCGCTCTACCTCTAACATCCAAACGTAGAACATATGAACATTGGGTGAAATGGTGGGAGTACACCCAAACCTTAGACGAAATGAAAAATAATGAAAATATGGGATAAAGGTGGGATACTTTAAGTGGAATATAACCAGTGACAGTGATACCGAGGAGATGTCATGTGAAGAAAAAACTGATACAGGTGAAGGGAACCGAATTATCAAATGGTGTAATGATACGGTATCATGTATAAAAAGTATAAAATTGTACAATGAAATCAAATGTATGTCTGACTTTGTTTCAAAATTGTTGGAAATGAAACATGATGAGAGAGAATTATGTCTCAAACGTTTGAGTGCTAGGAGAATTATGTATATTTCGGATATCTGCGGGCATATAGTGAATGGGAATGTCAGCGCCAGTAAAAAAAAACTGAAAATATTCGTCATAAACACGCAACTATGAGTAAAAAAATAGCGTCGAGGAAGAGTTCTCTGAAGTCTATAAAACAAACTTTTGGTTACATGGATAGGTTTTGAAGAGACGCTTACAATACTCCCAAAGGTATCCCTCTATCTAAAATATGTACAAAGGGAAGCAGTCTAGAACTCAATAGACCAGAGAAAAAAAACACCCAGATGATAAATCCTACACCAATTGGATGAGCCAACACCTCCAGGGGAGAAATGATGCTTATCATCGATAAACTGAGACCACAACGTGCCTCTGATACCGCCGATCAAGATGAGACCAGAGAGGGAAGTCGAAGTCATTACTTATGTTTCGTACTGTTGCTCCCGTCGATTTCGTAATGAATAGTTATGTTCTCTGATAAATGATAAACTCATGTAATTCCCAAATATATATGTATTATAAATCTAATATCAATAAAATATATCATAAAAATCTTTGTTTGCAATATCCTAAATTTACCTCGAATGCCTAGCAATGAAATTACAGATATGCAACATGGCTAGCATTGATTTGCAATACAACGCCTCATGACCAGCATTGAAAACGTGATAAAGACTTTGCAATTGAAATTG
>SDVV010041871.1:0-10392 GCA_016164225.1 Gammarus roeselii | reverse complement strand
ATCATTCGAAATCTCTACTCTTTTCTCTTGTTTACTTTATTGAGCGGGAGCGTGGCAAAGACATGTTCTCATCATTCGAAATCTCTACTCTTTTCTCTTGTTTACTTTATTGAGCGGGAGCGTGGCAAAGACATGTTCTCATCATTCGAAATCTCTACTCTTTTCTCTTGTTTACTTTATTGAGCGGGAGCGTGGCAAAGACATGTTCTCATCATTCGAAATCTCTACTCTTTTCTCTTGTTTACTTTATTGAGCGGGAGCGTGGCAAAGACATGTTCTCATCATTCGAAATCTCTACTCTTTTCTCTTGTTTACTTTATTGAGCGGGAGCGTGGCAAAGACATGTTCTCATCATTCGAAATCTCTACTCTTTTCTCTTGTTTACTTTATTGAGCGGGAGCGTGGCAAAGACATGTTCTCATCATTCGAAATCTCAACTTGATTCTCTTGCATGATTGCCATTGTAGTGAAATACTTGGAAACTGATCATTAATGTCTGTTTGGTTCGGTCCGCCACCGCCGCCCGCCGTGGCGCTGGAGTCGGGCGCGGGTACGAATTATCGAAGCCAAATTTTAAACGGATTTGCCGAGCAGGGCGTAGTCGGCTAAGCGTGGGGGCCTGCAGACTTCACTCAGAAAAGAGCTGTAGGGCCATGAACGGGTCCTGAAGCTGAAATAGTGTGAAAGGATTGAGCTTATCTAATCACAGAAGATATTAGAATCATTCAACAATAGAAATTTGTCAAAAAATATATTCTGAATGTTGAAGATTTGAGTTAAAAAGTTGGAATAAAATAATGTAAAAAAATACGAGGAAATAAAGTTGAAATTTCGAATGACGATGACAAGACTTTGCCACAGTCACCTTTGACAAAGTAATAAAAGGCAATACACGGGAATCATGCGAACATTCTTTATGAGATGGACGCCAATCTTTCCCTGTCATCATACAACTGATTATATGGAATGGAATTGTATGGAATGCAATGAACCAATTAAGGATTCCGAATAATGAGGACAACAATTTGTTACGGCCTCCCTAAAGCAGATAATAGAAGTGCGGCCGAGAGGTGAAGAGACAAGCCTCCCGTCTATGTTACTGCCTGCCTTCTCGCCAAACCTGGCTTGAGTTTCTGTCTGTCAGGCCTTCACTTTTTATCGCCAAATTATTCGATGCAATTCAATGGTCAATAACCGTGTAATAAATTGCTCTCCGCATTGCCGGGAACAGTTAAATGATGAATAACCGTGTCCGAATTTTCTCCTCGTGTCATTGACCGCCACCATTTGTGCCGTAACTTTACAATTTATCTAGCAGTAATTGTTCTATATTTAATACCCATGTCAGAGGGCTGGCAGATGACCAGCAATTGCAATTGCACGGCAGTATTTATATGAGATAACATTAGGGCTTGCAGTATTTGTACGATGTCCCTTTCGAGGAGCTCGCTATGATGGGCATTCTCTGGTGCAACATAAGCATCGTTCAGAGACAAAATGTGCAATCAAATCCAATTGCTGCGTCAGGGGTGGAAGTCAAATTTGAAGTTTATTTATTCTGTAGCCGCAAATGCAAAACTCCGCCGTTTTTATCACATAGAATACACAATGTTTCCTGTTCGTAAGTCCAGTTATTTTATGCACATATGCGGTGATATGCCGTAGATAAAAAGTGCGTTTATATACAATGGTCTCCAAACGTTGTTTCCGTTTAGAACTAATGATCATTTTTTAGTCAGACGTTTCGCCAGAGTTCTTGAATAATGCATCATCGGGGACTATACAATAAACGATGGACGAATTTCATCAATATTTGATCAAAGTCAAGAGCGAATAAAGAGTTAGGTAACAAAGTAGCGGAGGTAACTCCCCCGACCAAGTATTGATCGCTTGGATGGCAATACGACGCACTACTGATGACAAGAGATTATAAAGTGCTTCAAATATGATATAATGCCTGCGGATGTTTCACTTTAAACTCGTGTTACTGCTGACAAAGATTTGCTTTCATAATATGTTCCACCTGATCTGCTACTTATACGCGAGCTTTTCTCCCGAGAAACGACAACTGCTTTGTACATCGCTTTATCCAGCTGTTGAGCACACAGTTTAAGTTTACCCAGAGTGTGGCTTGTTACTAGTATTCCAACACCTTTCTCCCTTTGAACTAAACCGTATTCCGATACCTTTCTCCCTTTGAACTACACCGTATTCCGACACCTTTCTCCCTCTGAACTACACGGTATTCTAACACCTTTCTCACTTTGAACTACACCGTATTCGAACACCTTTCTCACTTTGAACTACACCGTATTCCAACACCTTTCTCACTTTGAACTACACCGTATTTTAACACCTTGCTCACTTTGAACTACACCGTATTTAAACACCTTGCTCACTTTGAACTACACCGTATTCCAACACCTTTCTCAATTTGAACTACACCGTATTCCATCTCCTTTTTCCCTGTGAACTACACCGTTTTCTGACACCTTTCTCCCTTACACCTTTTGTCATTGCAAATTGATTGGAAGTTTGATAACGGATAAAATTACAGAACTATTAGAATCAAACAAACTGATTGGCGACTTTCAGCATGGATTTAGACACAATCGTTTTTGTCTAACGAACCTGCTACTTTTTTTCAAGAATATAATAGAGATCCACGACACAAAATCTCCAATCGATAGCATTTACCTTGACTTTCAAAAGTCATTTGATAAAGTCCCCCTCAAGCGCCTAGGAAGTAAACTGCACAGCATCGGTATTCGAGGCGAGCTCAACAACTGGATAAAATGCATGCTCACGGACAGACGGCAGCGAGTTGTACTTAACGGAGCTTCCTCCCTTGGGGTAACGTCACAAGCGGCGTGCCTCAAGGGACCGTTTTAGGTCCAGTTATCTTACAATATTCGTTAACGATCTCGATAGCAATGTACTCTCAAACATTAGCAAGTTTGCAGACGACACTATGAAAGGAGGAAGAGTACAAACTGAACTAGAGTGTCAGCAGATCCAACTAGACTTGAACAAAATTGTTGATTGGTCAGAAAAGTGCAAATGAAATTTAATGTAGACAAATGTAAAGTTATGCACATATTCCTGATAACCTCAAATACGAATATTTAATGTCCGGAAAGAAACTCATTCTTGTCACCGAAGAGAGAGATTTAGGTGTCATCATTAGTAACGACTTGAAAGTGGCAAACAATGTAACGATGCTGCCAAGGAAGTCAACAAAATGCTCGGTATGATATCCCGCATTATCTCGTACAAAAACAAAGACAGTATGGTCAAGTTATATAATGCATTTGTTAGACCGCATCTTGAGTATTCCGTTCAATTTTGGTCTCCGTTTCATAAGAAAGCGTACGTAGAGCTACCAAACTCATCCGCTCGCTGCGGAATAAATCGTACGAAGACAGGCTTTGTGAACTCAATCTTTATTCGCTAGAGAAACATAGAGTCAGAGGCGACATGATTGAAATGTGGAAGGTTATGAAGGGTAAGAAAAACGTCGACCGAGAGAGCCTTTTCACTCTAGGTACGAATGAAGTGACTAAAAACGATGGATACAAAACCGTTGGGAACGTTTCTCACTCGACATCACGCGCAATTTCTTCTCGTATAGAGTTGTCAAAGAATGGAACAAACTTCCAGCGGAGGCTGTAAACAGCATTACAATCGAAACGTTCAAGTTTCGGCTCGATAAGTTCTACATAAATCACCGGTAAACAGCTAAACCGTTTACTTTCTTGATGTTATAACAACATAAATGGCACATGAAGCTCTCCTAGACGTTCTACTTCAGAACTTGCTATCTTGCTTTCAAAAGGCAACCAAGTTTGGACCAATAGGTCTGTTGTGTCTTCCTACACTTGTAAACACTTGTAAACCTTTCGTGCTTTAAACTACACCGTATTCCAACACCTTTCTTCCGTTGACCTACACCGTATTCCATCACCTTTCTCCCTTTGAACTACACCTTACTCCAACACCTTTCTCCCATTGAACTACGCCGTACTCGACACCTTTCTCCTTTTCAACTATACCGATATAATACTTTTGTTCATCAATTAGCTCAGTTTTGGACAGCAGCGGCAAGGAATTGTTGTTGGGCGATCTCGTGTAGATAGACTTGTAGGCCAGTCTATGAGGGGATAAACTTTCAACTCAACTCACCCAAGCTACGGGGTAACGTTGATGGAGAGGATGTAGCTTCAATGACAGGGCGACTATAGAATAGGTTCTATAGAAGGTTAGAATCCCATAATCCCTTTTGTCCGGTTTATTCACGTCAAGCCTCAAAAATCAATCTGTGGGGCTCGCAGAAAAAAATAAAATGGTCTATGCTACTACTACAAGAACATAAAATAAATTTCAACTTCAGTTACTTCATTATTTGTACAATTTAGTCGCGGCCAACAGTCGTCGCCAACTGTCGTCACCAACTGTCGTCGCCAACTGTCGTCGACAACTGTCGTCGACAACTTTCGTCGCCAACTGTCGTCATCAACTGTCGTCACCAACTGTCGTCGCCAACTGTCGTCGCATTTATCTCTAAAAGTGATTTACTAATAGGTTAGCGGTCGAATTGCAGCTGTGACTCGTTCCGATGGCAAACGAGCAAGAACGAGAGAGTCATTAGAACAGGCAATAATGTTTCACCTGTGTTTTGTATTTAGGATCGAACAATGTTCTTATTTTTAAGGATCAGTTATCGATTCTAGGCGCTACAAATTCATTAATGAGTCTGAAATGACTCAGGAAGTTGTTTTCTTATTCTCTGCAGGCATTAAGACGAACACTGAAGTGAACCCAGATAATCAGGCTGATGTTGTTATTGATTTTATTCCAACCTCATGGATAAAATATTACACAAACACTTGAATTACACATTTTAAAGAACAGAAAAGAAGAATGGCGACTAACATGACGGAAAAAAATCTTCCCTCTCGGCAGATTTAGATAGGGTTCTTGTATATCAGTGTGTATTCTACCGTATTGCCTCTGTGGACAGAAGGATAATTCGATTATAAGGACAATGAACAGCCCGAGAAGGCAAAGAGTTTGATTTCAGCGGGATTGGAACGTCCTCTGGGAGATATTACCACACATTGAAGAAACATGAAATTTATGTTACCGGATTCCTAAAGAAACATAGAACGTTTCTTCATATACTTTTGGATATAAACGAATCATTCAACCGATGAGAGGCTAAGGTACCCTTAAAATAATATGTGCATGTGTATTTAGAAAGTAAATATCAAGGTTTTGGACCATCAACATTTGAAATACGCTCGCTCTACTACGTGTCTAATAGATCAGCAACATTTCTGGAATCCGGCATCGAAATATATTATTTCCGGGAGATGTTCAATAAAATAACAATCAAAACACAAGATAGCAAGACCTAGATTGGCCAACCCAAATCTCTTCTAACAATACATACAGATGGGCGACTCTGGAAGTATTTAAGTGCAAAGCAGAAGGAATTCCATCACTGGAAAAGGAAGTATTCAAATGCAACACAAAAGGATGTCCCGGGCTGGAAAGGTTGTGTTGAATTGCATCAAAGAGGGATATCCATATTTAAGGCCGAGCCTTCGTGTTGCCTGCAACGGGGCAACGTATTGCCACCTTCGTGTTGCCTGCAACGGGGCAACGTATTGCCACCTTCGTGTTGCCTGAAACGGGGCAACGTATTGCCACCAATAATTTCATCTCACCAGACTCGACGCTAATAATTTTTTTCAAACTGAGATTAAAGAAGCGCCAAATGGTGGGCTAGGGCCGGCAAATGGTATCCCATTTTCCGAAAAACAGACACGCAAGCCGCGTAATTCTTTTAAATTCCCCCATCGCACGTCATTTCTAGGTTGTTATAGTAAATCATTGAATGTAATTACATGAGGTTATGCAAGTCTCTCATGCAAGCATACTTTTAGGGCTTCAGGACCTAATGAAATCGTGTGAAATGTATTGGGGTCAATCTGCCAGTAATGATGTAATATTCGGTTGGGGACAATTTAACTTGACAATACAAATAAACACGGTGTGAGTAGCAGAATTTCTGAAATACCTTCAAGTTTGTTTATTCAAAAATGATTGGTTGCCCACGATCATTTCCCCTCCTGTTCAGTTTCTCAAGATCTTCAGGCTAGAACAACAGTTTCGACATCCGGGCGAAATTGATTTTTTTTGTTAGGAAACTCGACTGGACTGGATGCAAATTCATACAGGTGAGTGACCTGCTAGAAAGTGAGCTGGTAAGCAGAGATAAAAAGTGCAAGCTAGTTAGCAGGGACAACAAACGGCTGTGCTGAAAGACGGTTTGGCCAGAGATGGTTTGATAAGCTGCACGTAACTCAACCCTATCACGTAACTCAACACTAGGGAAGGGAACGAGTGGTCGTCCACGTCAAGCTCGACAGACCGGGGCACCTAAGACAACAGATCGTGTTCGCACACGCATGCGTCCTCCGACGGGATTTATTTCAATTTTCAAGCTTTGGGCACGCATTGCAGAGACAATAAGCTACACCATGACTCTCAGGGTCTTACTAAACCCTTCATTTTAAATTATTAATCCGTCGATTGTGGTCGGTTGACTGATGCCAGCCACCGTAACCCCCAATTAAATGAATTGCCATCTTGCATGGCACTAATTATCCTTAGCCAAAATACAATGTTTAAGTTCATTTCGTAGTCATTTCCAGACAAAGCTAAAACATAAAACACAATAAAGAATTATTATTTGGGCCCCTGCATGCGCATTTTGGTGTTGTTTAATGTCTTTTCCTATAATTCCTCAAATTAAAGTGTTGGTCGAGTGGATACAGGGGCGTGCGGTGATAAAGTTTCATGAGAATTGCATTCAAATTGATGTATAAAATTCATACGCCGTGGTAGTTGTGACGTCAGAGCCAAAAAAAGTACTAGCATTTGAAATATTAAATTCTCCTCTACGATGACGTATAACGTTTAGTAAAGTGTTTGGATGAGTCCACAATCAAGATGCCGTCTGTTGTCACAAGTATTCTGGACGATACGCATTTGGTTGGTACTGGTCAGTGATTTGGTATCAATTTGTTAAGATCTGGTTACTACGTTAAGGGAAATATCTCTTGCATTTTAAAATTTCACGATGTACTTTGAGTACCAGTTTATTAACCGCCTCGTGCGATGCATTGCTTTGACGTTGCAAAGTCCACCATTGCAGTACAGAATGGTCAGATCTGGCCTCGCATCAATTGAGGCAAGCCAGTTTCGTAGTTGGGTGACTGCAAATAATTTTCGTCTTTTTAATTTTCTGAAATAATCGAATTTGAACACTTTAACGCGTATGATTGTAAAATATTTTGCCAACAAAATTCGGCTATTTTACAAAGTACTATTATCGATTTCTTGATCATTATACATCATTGAATCCACCAACATTCATGTCCACATGTTTACCAAACTTGACCAGTACTGTTTGGCCTCAACGGATGACTGGAATCATTTGTATTAAATGCATCATGAAGTAGGCAAGCGGTTGCATGAAAGGTTCTGAGCTGGAATGCAAAGTCACTGGTTGCAATCCAGGACATTGTGCTGCAAGTCCTCTGCCTATATTAACATTCTAATACCAACCCATTCACACAGTGTCACCAATTCACACAGTGCCACCCATTCACACAGTACCACCCATTCACACAGTGCCACCCATTCACACAGGGCCACCCATTCACACAGTGCCACCCATTCACACAGTGCCAATATTCCTGTTCACACTCTTTGTTCTTCCGATGTTTGAAATTAACAATTCTTCAGTCCTCCTCATCTCAAAAGTCTCGGCTCTCGAGCCGAAGACGTTCCACTGGCATTTCGAGTGAGTCCGCTCCATTTTTCTTCTCATTCTACAAAAGCCGCAGAGACGAGTTCGACTAGTTGAGTTTAAACGAGTTTGCTTAAGATGTTTCGTGAAAAGCCTCTGACCCCATGAAATTACAATCGGTAGGAGAAGATCCATTGTGATTTTGGTTTTCTTAGTTTTAATTTCGATCATGGAAATTTCCTGCCATCAATGGGTGAGGTAATCTTTGATGCTGAAGTTGGGCAAAAGTTTAGGCAAAATTAAAAAGAATGACCTCTTTTCGCATTCTCAACTAGACGAATTACCATCGCCGTATCACACTGCAAATATCGCTGTTCACATTTATCTCTGTTGTGTGATTTTTAAACGAAGGCTGGTAACGAGTCTTCATTCATCAATCAGTTTCATAATTGATAGCGTCTACCGCGGCTACAACAGAACGGGGAACAGATTCTTCTCGATGTGCTTGGTGACAGGCAAATTAAACCAGGCCGACAAGTTTGTTCAGTAACAAAGCCAGGAATTCTTTGACCTCGCAAGAAGAGTGAGGCAGGGAGAGTTCTCAAACTGTTGAATTATCAGTCACGATGTTTTTTTTTGACAAATAAATAGGTGTATGTGTCCCTTGAAGTTTTGTGGATCAAATTTCAGAGGATAAGGATCCTTTCAGTATCAATAATTATTGTTGATGAACGACGCTACATGCTAAATCCTATCAATATTCGTTCAACTTGGTTTTTCAATGGGACAGTAATAAATCCTATAATTGTGAGCCGCATGATACTTTCAGGATATGAGGAGAAAATGGTTTGAGGATTAAAGATTTAAAATATACGAAATTTAAGGATTTAAAGATTTAAAGATTTATAGATTTATAGATTTGAAGATTTAAATATTTAAATATTTAAATATTTGAATATTTAAAAATTTATAGATTTAAAGATTTAAAGATTTAAAGATTTAAAGATATAAAGATTTAAAGATTTAATTTAGATTTAAAGATTTAAAGATTTAAAGATTTGTAAATTCAAAGATTCAAAGATTTAAAGATTTAAAGATTTAAAGATTTATAGATTTAAAGATTTAAAGATTTAGAGATTTAAAGATTTAAAGATTTAAAGATTTAAAGATTTAAAGATTTAAAGATTTAAAGATTTAAAGATTTAAAGATTTAAAGATTTAAAGATTTAAAGATTTAAAGATTTAATGATTTAATGATTTAAAGATTTGAAGATTTGAAGATTTAAATATTTCAATATTTAATGATTTAAATATTTAAAGATTTGAAGATTTGAAGATTTAAATATTTAAATATTTATATATTTAAATATTTAAAGATATAAAGATATAAAGATATAAAGATTTAAAGATTCAAAGATTTAATTTAGATTTAAAGATTTAAAGATTTAAAGATTTCAAGATTTCAAGATTTGTAAATTCAAAGATTTAAAGATTTAAAGATTTGAAGATTTGAATATTTAAATATTTAATGATTTAAAGATTTAAAGATTTGAAGATTTGAAGATTTAAATATTTAAATATTTATATATTTAAATATTTAAAGATATAAAGATATAAAGATATAAAGATTTAAAGATTCAAAGATTTAATTTAGATTTAAAGATTTAAAGATTTAAAGATTTAAAGATTTAAAGATTTGAAGATTTGAAGATTTAAAGATTTAAAGATTTAAAGATTTAAAGATTTGAAGATTTAAAGATTTGAAGATTTGAAGATTTGAAGATTTAAAGATTTAAAGATTTAAAGATTTAAAGATTTAAAGATTAAAAGATTTAAAGATTTAAAGATTTAAAGATTTAAAGATTTAAAGATTTAAAGATTTAAAGATTCAAAGATTCAAAGATTCAAAGATTCAAAGATTCAAAGATTTAAAGATTTAAAGATTTAAAGATTTAAAGATTTAAAGATTTAAAGATTTAAAGATTTAAAGATTTGAGGATTTGAGGATTTAAAATTTATTTATGTTTAATGACAGAATGAAAAATACAGAAATTCCTCACAACAGAGAAAATCTGTGCTAGGCCTTCGGTTATGCTAGGTATACTTAATATTGGCTTATAAATAGTGGTAGTACATGCACCTTTAGATGCAAAAATTATTTGATATTTTCGGTTTACATTCTCTATTCCAAGTTGTTCAATATTTTACGCTGAAAGAAAGCGTCACATAGAGCAATTGATAACTAGAAAATTAATCAAAATTACTATGGGCTTTTGTCGCTTCAAGAATTAAGACATTATACTGATTACACTGGCCTTTAGTATGAAATCTGAGAGTAGGAAATCTTCAACATGGGATATAATTTTACATTTACTCACATAATGTTTGGCACACGGGTCACAAGATTTGAAACTAATTGCAACGTAAACAGGACAGATTCTACAGTATATGCGCAGGATAAAAACATTTCAACGAGTGATTGAAATGGGGCTGATAGTTAAACAGGTTCTAGAAGTACGAGATTAATGAACGTGTGAGTATAGGAAACGAGAGAAAAATACTAAATATATATA
>SDVV010041870.1:0-10392 GCA_016164225.1 Gammarus roeselii | reverse complement strand
TTATTTATTTATACATATCGATATATCGAAAATATTTAGAATTATATTAGGTTCGAGTAAGAATTCTTCATACACATTGAAGATTGGTTGTTCTGTGACGTTGCTCCGTTATGACCCCAAAAATCCTGAGGCTAATTTGTTTTCCAAGTTTCGAAAGTATTTCCTTTAATAATCATTCATCATCATACCGCCTATTCAATTTTCTTGACAGGAAACTCCTCTGATAGTGAAGGACTACATCTCCCGTCTTTATGAACTCACTCACCCTAAGCCACCACTCGCAAATGGTCCCGGGGGGGTAGTTGGCCGGGATCCTAAGGGGGCCGGTTGATAGAACATTGAGATGGACCAGCTGAGGAAGAAGATAATTCATTTAAAAAAACTCGTCATCGGTAAGCAAGCTGGAATGTTAAGAGAAATTGTTAGTGGGTTGTTGATAGATTTGTTTCGAGTAGTTTCCCCCTTTTTTGAACTTTGATGCTAATATTTTTTTTTATGAGTTTTCATATTGCAGCAACGAAAAATGAATCACGAAGACGGAGTTTACGTTTTCAAATAGGTAAGCGCTTCTCTTATCTGTCCAGACCTAGTTTTGTTGCAATGACTGTACAAAATCAAGATCCTCACTATTTTTATGCCCAGTGTCGAACGCTTTGCCCTTTCATTCGTCGACGGCTCGTTTGTTTGTGCTTGCAACATCTTTCTCCAGTGTCCTGTTTAATCAGTCTACATCGAAAGGGTGTTTATGAAAATATATAAATGGAAAATCACAGTGAATTAAGAAACATGTGTTTAAACACTGAACCTATACCTTTCATTTTGAATGAAAAAAATTGTTGCTTCTGGATTGTTAGATCAAAGGATATCTAAAGAGTGTGACGTACGAGCATGGGTCACACGGTAGAATATAAAGTGAGTAGAACTAAGATTACTGGAACATCTACCTGGAATCGTTGATGACATGACCCGTTCCAGGGGTTACAGTTAAGAGTACTGGAACATCAACCTGGAATCGTTGATGACATGACCCATTCCAGGGGTTACAGTTAAGAGTACTGGAACATCAACCTGGAATCGTTGATGACATGACTCATTCCGAGGTTACAGCTAAGAGTACTGAAACATCAACCTGGAATCGTTGATGACATGACTCCACCAAGGTTACAGCTAAGAGTACTGGAATACCAACCTGGAATCGTTGGTGACAAGACCCAAAGCAAGGTTACAAAAAAATACTGGAACATCAACCTAGAATCGCTGATATCATTATCCAAACTAAGATTACAAAAAACACTGGAAAGTTAACCTGGAATCGTTAATGTCATCACCCAATCAAAGATTACTGTTAAGATTACAGAAACATTAACCTGGAATCATTGATATCGTTACCCAATCCAAGTTTACTACTAGGATTCCTAGAAGATTAACCTGGAATCGTTGCTATAATGAACCATTCTAAGCTTGTTGATTGGACTTTACTTCGACACTATAAGAGAAATTTGTCATAGTTATAGTCAAGTTTTAGGCGAATTCCCCTGCACGGCTATCCGGGGTGGAAACAAACATTGTCCTTGCGTTCGTAGAATAAACAGCCCTCCTAATATCCTTTACAGAAGGGATATTCGAATAAACATTGTATTCGCAAAGCTAAAACCGAAGGTCATTGACCTACTGGCTTGAAAGATGACGGCCATGTCTCCAGGTCTGCAGATCCTACAACGTGAAGAGTTGAACAGTAACTGTGCTCGGCGGCTCATTCATCCACTTAAAGAAATATGACCGGCCTGGTAGCAGCCGGTGTTCAATACTTCGACCTGGATGTCGAACAGTCTTTCTTTTGAATTGAAAAGGCTGATTTGGGCGGATATCTTTGATGATGTTGTTGGAAGAGTTACAGCAGTGATTACTTTACTAGCACGCAAGCTGCAAGCTCGTTGATTTGACTTCACTATGACACCACAAGATACATTTTTCATTATTAAAGTTGAGAGATTTTAACATATTCCTCCGCAGATCTACTCGGGGTGGAAACATAAATTGCCCTTGTATTCGAAAAGGTGCACCCCTCAGAATGCCCCTCACAGAAAGAATTTTCGAACAAACATTGTACCCGAAGAGCTAATGACAAATGGTATTGAACAACTGATGGGGATGAAGTTGTGAAAGGTGACCTGCAGTTATTGCAGTGTCCCTAGGTCTGCAGGTCATCCAATGTGAAGGAGCGAACAGGAATTGTGATCGCGGAGTAACAACGACGTGGAGTAATGTGATTACCGACCTGATGGCAGTCATTGTTGACCACCTCGACCTCAATGTCGAACTTCCCTCCCAGGCTTATAAAGAATGCTTGGAAGTTTAACCTTGACGATGAAGTTGGAAGAGTTAGTGCAGTGCCCACATTGTTGGCAGACAAGCTGTGAAAAAAATGAAATTATAAGTTCAAGAAAAGTTGTTTGAATTAGAAGCGTGAACACTGACAGACTCTGGGTTGAATATCACTGCTATTCATACCAGCAGCACGAGGTGCCGTCCAGGACATTCTTTCTTAAAGGGTCGCCTAGGGCTGCACCCAAATTCGTCCACCAATCTTCGTGTGCAGAGACTTTTGGCCATAACTGACACCTAAAATAACACAAGTGCGGCGGATACTCGAAAGACTGCTAACACTGCTAATGCCATTTGCTTACACTATTGAGGTCATAAGTACTCTTAGGCTTGTAAATGGAGTATGAAGTTCCTATACGAGGTCTGAGACCAGAATACTGAGGCATGTACGCAAGGTCTGAGGCCCGTATACGAGGTGTGAGGTCGGTACCCGAGGTTTGAGACCTGTACACAGAGGCCTGTACACGAGGTGTGTTACACAAGTCAATAGCTTACACGCCAGAGGTCGTTGGTACACGAGGTAAGAGGCCCGTATGCGAGATCTAAGGCCTGAACAAGGAGGCCTGAGAAGGTGGTCTGAGGCTTTTACACTGAACCTGTACACTTGGTATACAACACAGGTCATTAGTTTACACGACTAAGGTCATAAGTACACGTGGTCTGAAGTCCGTACACGAGGTCTGCGGCCTGAACACTGAGGCCTGCAAGCGTGGTGTGAGGCCTGAACACTGACGCCTGCAAGCGTGGTATGAGGCCTGTACACCAGTTCTAAAACTTGTACACTGAGACCTGCACACGAGATCAGAAGCCTGTACACTGAGACCTGTAAACGAAGTTCAAGGCCTGCACACTGGGCCTGTGCCTGAAGTCTGAGGCCTGTATACTGAGATCTGAACAACAGGTATACAACAGAGGCCAGTAGTTTACAAGACTGATGCCATTAGTTTATACGAGGTATGCAACAGAGGCCATTAGTTTCCGCGAGCTGTGCGGCTATTAGCTAACACCACTCTTGTCCTGCCCCGTGGACATCGGCAGGCACTAATGGAAGAGGAATGAAAGGATGAGAGGCTGCGACACTAGGTAGGTTTCATCTGCCCGATATCTGAATGAAATTGTTCAACGTTTCTGAACAGATGTTCGAGTCCAAGCATTGGCGCGCTGCTGTTCGGCTCCTGCATTGGCGCGCTCCGCGAATAAAGTTTGAGTGGGTGAATTTATAAATATAAGAAAAAACTGATATTGGTTTTGTTTTCTTTCTTCTGTGAAATATATGTCAGCACTCACTAGGTGGTGGTTTGGTGAACATAGTACAGGCTCACGGTGTCCAAGAATACCACGCTCACAGTCCGTGGAGTCACCTTCAGGTAACGCGGCTCGGTCTGTGGAAGGAACAAAGTCAGTGGAGTCACCTTCAAGTAACGCGGCTCGGTTGTTGTTGTTGTTGTTGTTGCTTAGCCCCCGTCTCCACCTGCGGTAATGGGAACCGCGTCAGCACACCGCCCAGGATTCTCGATACCCACCGACACGCGCGTGTTGAGACAAGGAGAGGTCGGAGGTGATAAAGGGATGACCAGCTTTGTGGTGGGATTAAGTTTTTTTGTTGCTATCTATGTGGGTTGTATGGCAGGTAACAAATAGCCACCCACGTGGTATAATTTTAATCGTGGACCCCAGAACATTGAAACTTGCAGCGTGTGTGGAGAATATATCCCATATGCCTAACACGGAGAAGAAGTTAGTGTATATATGCATATGTATATGTGTATGTACTTATGTATGTATATATATATATATATATATGTGTGTATATGTATATTTAGGTATGTATATATTTTGTGAACCATCTTGTTTTCCGCGTGAGTGAGCGTTTCTTGGTTTGAGATTGGGAAGGAGTTTGCAGTGTCTACCGCCCTTTCCCCCCCCCCTTCCCTCCCCTTTCTCAAACTGCCTGGAAGTTTCCACTACTCGCTTTTTGTAAGATGGATTTCCCCTGTCGTTTTATAGAGCAATTCTTTAAAACCAAGTAGCCCCTGTTGCGGGCGTAAGTCATCCTAAGGTATACATATGACATTGATATAGGTAATGTTTAATTACGTTAATGTTGTAGTTGTTTGTAGAATGAGAGTAAGCCTTCTTGTGTGCGGTTATCCGTGTGTACGTGTCCCCAACCGGTGAGCGTGAAAGATGATCTCCCCTTGGGAGAGAGGGCTGAAGCCTCAGTGTTCATGGAACTATGCCCGAGTCCGTGTGTGCCCGTGGGCGATCGTACCCAAGAAGGATACAATCAGACGACAACTGACTAGCTTAGTTAGATCTTACTGTAGCTGTAGAGAGCGGTACTAACCCTGCCAGGTAGAATGACACAGTAATTAGTGTAACAGTAGCTGATTAGTACTCCATGACCCTTGACGACAGTGTATTCAAGAAAGGGAGCCCACATGAAGTGGCCATCAATCGATGAAGTTAGAAAAACTCCCGCCAAATCCAAGTAAGTTCCCATTGTACCAACAAAAAGTGAAATTCTATGTTACCTGTTTGAATTCAAAGTTGAAATCCAGTGTCAATGCCCTTAAAAGTGTATTATAATGCAATTAAGTGTGTAAGGTGCTGTGGGAAAGGAAATAATTCCCACATAATGGTCCAATCGAACCGGAAGGCCGCCATTGTTTTTGAAAAGAGCAAGCGTCATGGTGACGACGCCATCTTGGAAAATGATGTGCCCAATGAGTGTCCAGTGTGATTATAAAGCTATAGGCAGTGATATCTGTATAATTGTTGATATATAAATATTCACATAGAACTGTGGGTAAAGGCATGGTATGTTATCAATTTAAAAAAAAATGGTTTGGTATGTTTGTAATTAACAAGTTATCAATTTGCAACATATAATGGAAGAGCCAGATTTTCCTGGCACATGGTGAAAATATATAGATAAATGGTGCTGATACTTTTGATACTTCAGTTTTCAAGGAAGCCTTGGTTGACAAGTTTGAGTTGCAGCCCTGGTTATCATTGGGAATTACTTTGTCAAATGATGACGGCTCCAATTATCCAAAAGGGTACAAATAAAAATACAACTGCATTAAATATAGTTTAACCTGATAGCAAATGATGTCAATTTGGAGTTTTTGTTTTCTTCTTTGTTTCTATGCTTTGAAAAGTAGTGTGCTTTTCACTGACAGGTTCCGAAAACATTTAGGAAAATACAATTTCAATTGATAAATAGTTGAATAAAGTAGACATAGGTTGTGTCTACATGCTATCAGGAGATCGTATAGTGTTGGGAAGAAATAATCATTTTCTTGATTGATTCTGTGCCTTGAGAAATTGTGACTTCTCTCATGACAGGCTGGAAAGCATTCCTGAAGGGTGGTATTTCAATCAACAAAAGGTTAATATGGTAGACCATTGGTGTATGTAAGTCATCAAGATACAAATCAAGTGTCAATAGATTCATTTTTCTTCTTTGTTTCTATGCCTTGAAAAGTAGTGTGCTTTTCACTGATAGGTTTTGGAAACATTTGAGAAGGGGGGAATTTGTTGACTAGTTGGTCAGTTAATATGGTAGATCATTGGTGTCTGTAAGTCACCAGGTCAAAATCAAGTGTCAATAGATTCATTTTTCTTCTTTGTTTCTATGCCTTGAAAAGTAGTGTGCTTTTCACTGATAGGTTTTGGAAACATTTGAGAAGGGTGGAATTTGTTGACTAGTTGGTCAAGTAGACTCCGTAACTGAACGGACAAGGTAAACAATTTATTCTGTGACGGATAAATGCCCAAGGATATCAGGATGGCGCCACCCTTGGACGGTCTCATTCGCAGCAAAGGGGCATATAAGGGCTTCATCACATTACTGCTTCCTAAGTTGAAACAGTGTTGTGAGGCAGACTCCTTCAGTGCCCCTAAAAATTTAGATGCTCTTGCTATGAATGTGAGGCTAGCTGAAGGTCACATCCAAAAGGTAGTGGACCTGCAAGAGCAGATCCAAGAAATCCAAGTAAATGATGAAACAGTTACCGAAGATGCACTCTACACTATGGCTGCGGACCATGTGAAAGAGTTAGACGAGGTAAGGTTGCTCATCACAAAATGCAACCGCTTGATGGAAGAAACTAGAGTTGGTCCACCTAGCAATGCCACTCCATCTGTTAGTGAAACAAGGAGGACAGCAAGAGTGAAGTTACCAACTCTAGAGATAATGGAGTTCTCCGGGGACATACTTTTGTTCAATAGTTTTTGGCAGTCATTCAAAGCTATTGATCAGAGTCCAAATTTGAAACCCTCTGAAAAATTCCGTTATCTAAGTAGCAAGTTGAAGAGGCCTGCCCAAAGTGTGTTGATGGGTTTCACACCCACAAATGAGGCATACCCTCAAGCAATGGCACTGCTCAAGAAACAGTTTGGAGATGAGTCACGCATAAAAGTTGCTCATCTTTATGCCTTGGATGACATCCAAGCAAGTACGGGATCCTTAGCATCCCTGCAGGAATTCAGACAAAGAATGGAAGCTCAAGTGTGTCACTTAGAGACTGCGGGGATAGACTGCAACAAGTGCACAAATTGCAGTTTCATCTTAGTCAACCTGCTCAAGAGAAAACTTCCTTCCACCATTTTAGAAGCTTGCAATGGTCACAAAGAAAATTCTGAAGTCTGGAACATGAAGAATTTCCGCATGGCACTGCGAGAAGTCATAGTTAGAATGGAAGACTGTGACACCCAAGGTAAATCACAAAATCCTGGGAAGCAAAGGCCAACTGGTGGCACTCAAAGATCAGCACATAATGAAAATCGCTCCAGAGGGAATCAGGGAGATAACTCCAAGCCCCTGAGCACTTTTGGGTCATTTCAGGTAGGAACTTCTGGATGTGGTCTATGTTCAGCGGATCACTCTGTGTATAGATGCACAAAATGCCAGACCACCGAGGCAAGGAAAGCTCGAGTATTTGAGCTGCGCCTTTGCTACAAGTGCTTCAAGGTGGGCCACAGAGCAACAGATTGCTCTGAAAAAGACTCATTCTGCCAAATATGTAAAAAGACAGGTCATCATGGTGCTTTATGTATTAAAAGAGTTAAGTATCCGCAGTCAGATGACAAGTCTTCAGGTAATCAGAAAGGTATGGCTTCTAGTCCTGCAGCAAATGGTCCTGCTAGTGTAGCTACAGTTAATGCACTGGCAGCAGGATGTGGGGAGGCTACTGCCCTACCCACAGCAATGGTAAGTTTGAGAACCAAGGATGGAACAAAGCTTGTGCGAGCTTTGTTTGATCAGGGTGCGCAGAGATCCTTCATTAAAAGAGGAGTACTGAGCAATGGTGGCACATCATGTCGTCATGCCACCCTGACCATTGATGGTTTTAATAGTAAAGGTACTGAAACTGAGTATGACATCATCACTGTCACAATTGATGTGACAACACATGAGAGCATATCCATGGATGTGATGGTGGTTGACACTCTAGCTGAAAGGCTCCACATGAATGGAGTAAATGAGCTTGCTCAAAGGTTAACAGCCAAGGGACATAAGCTGGCTGACTATTATTGTAACTTCATCATTCCTAAAGAACGGATGAAGGGGTTACAATAATATCATCAGAGCTAGGAGACATGTTGTCTGGACCCATAACAAGTAGAGAGTTGGCATCCCCCCAGGTAAGTGTAATCACTGCACTCAAGGTTGCAGTCAACAAGGAACCTGAAATAGATGTCGACCTGTTGTGGAAGCTAGATATCATCGGCATTTCGTCAGAGGAAGCTCACCCAGATGATAAAGCAGCCCTAGAGCAGTTCAACAGAAGCATCAGATTCTCTGAGGGTAAGTATGTAGCTAGACTACAGTGGAGAGCCTCTCATCCCACGCTGCCAATCAATTATCGCTTGGTTCAGGGAAGGCTGGTAAGTAATCTCAAGCGTTTGAGGTCAGAACCTGAACTCTTGAAGCACTATGATGGTGTAATGCAAGAACAGTTGCAAACGGGTTTCATCGAAAGGGTATGTAATATGAAACCGATGGATGTTTGTCATTACTTGCCACACCACTCAATAAAGAAGGATTCTCCGACAACTCCCTTGCGTGTGGTATTTGATTGTTCAGCTAAACCACACATTGATGCAGTAAGTCTGAACGATTGTTTGTACCCTGGACCATCCATGGTCTCTGAGTTGCCTCAAATGTTGATGCGATTCAGATTGGGGGCGCTAGCTGCCTGTTCTGACATTGCAAAGGCATTCTTGATGGTAGGGTTGGATGAGCAGGACAGGGATTTTACTAAGTTTCTATGGCCTAGAGATCCCAAGGATCCTGACAGTCCCATATACACTTATCGCTTCAAGGTCATCCTCTTTGGAGCAACCTGCTCTCAATTTATCCTTAATGCAACCATTGATCACCACCTGGAAAAATATGGTGAACAAAGGGACATTACTGATAAAATCAAAAGGAATATCAATGTGGATAACCTCTTGATCACAGCATCAACAAAAACTGATTTGAAAGAATTCCATGGTTCATCCAAGGAAATCTTAGGTGAAGCTGGGTTCAACCTCAGGGAATGGGCAACAAATGACCCAGAGCTCAAAATGATCACAGAAAAGGAAGGTGAGTCAGATGTCAGAACCACTGTTCCTGTCCTGGGACTCAGATGGGACACAGTCCAGGACACCTTAGCAGTAGCTCCAAAGGAGCTAGAATCAGGTAAGTCAACCAAGAGAACCATCTTGCGGGGTTTAGCCGCACAGTTTGATCCCCTTGGATTAATGACCCCCATCACCATCAAAGTTAAATTCCTAATGAAGGAAATTTGGCAGTCAAAGGTGAGTTGGGATGATGATCTTCCAGAATCCATTGAAGTAAAATGGGAGAAGATTAAGAAAGAGTTCTCAAAAATGGGTGACATACCCATCAAGCGCAACGCATAAATTGGTAAATTAGCGACCCTACACACATTTGTAGATGCCTCCACAGTAGCATATGGAGCTGTTGTGTATGGGGTCAGTGAAGGTAAGGAGACACTGTTGATGGCTAAAGGACGGATTGCACCTGAAAAAACGCTTTCTGTACCAAGATTGGAATTGACTGCAGCACTACTTGGAGAAAGGTTGACCAAGTATGTATGTGAGGCTTATGAAAAAGAAGTCAACATTGAAGCCATTCACATGTGGTCAGACAGCCAAGTTGCCTTGGGTTGAATCCACTCAGCAAGCCTCCTAGAGGCTTACATGCAAAACCGGAAGCTGGACATAAAGAAAGCTCTCTCTAATGCTAACTGGCACTATGTTCCCACTGATCAAAATCCCGCAGACCTGATAACTCGAGGAGTAAGCCCGAGGAAACTCAAGTCAAGTCACCTGTGGTGGCATGGACCCAAGAACATAGTGGAACTCCAGGAGTGGGAAAACTTTCCAACTCAAGTGCACACTGTAACACTAGATAAAGCTGAGGAAAGCCCACCCCCCGAGCCTTTCCTACTTGCTGTTGCAAAGAAATGTTGCACCTTCAAGAAGTTGATTAATACTCTGGGGTGGGTGAAGAAATTCATTGAGTGCCTAAAGATTAAGGCAAAGGGTAAGTCAAAGGGTATGATGAATGGTAAGTCAAATGGTATTCCTAATGGTAAGTTGTGGAGCAATGGTATGAGACAACCTATGAGTCTGACTCTTAAGGAGAGGGAATGGTCTGAGAGCTGGGCAGTCAAAGCACTTCAGCAAGAAGTATTTGCGGATGAGATAAAATTCATCCGCAATCCCAGTTCCAGGCGCTCCACTTCATTGATGAAGCAACTCAACCTTACGCTCAGAGGTGACAAATTAGTAGTAGTAAGTAGACTCATCGAAGCTGAGGTGGAGGAATCTGTAAAATATCCAGTCCTACTGCCTGCCAAGCATCGGATCACAGATATGATTATTGAGGAATGTCACAGAATAAGACACCACTTGGGAATAAACCACGTCGTGGCCAGCCTACGTCAAAAGTGGTACATACCGAGAGCCCGACAGAGAGTCAAAACC
>SDVV010041869.1:0-10392 GCA_016164225.1 Gammarus roeselii | reverse complement strand
TTGGCAGATGTAGTCTTGGTCTCCGGTGTTCTGGAGGGGATGCTGGTCCCTCCCGAATGGAGTTTCTTCCGACTCCCCATCGGCCCCTTGGTTCGCGCCAGGGGCCAGGGAGTTAACTTTAGAGGCCTCTTGACCGGCTTTACCGAGTTTACAGTTATTATGTGGCACGGGAGCGTTAAGACACGAATTCCAACGAGTGCGTGGAGCTCCGCAGAGAACACAGAGGCCTCTGTGGGAAGGTGGCCGAGAGTGGGATGTCCTCGCACACAGCGACGGCTCCCACTCCGTCCGCGGTTTTGGAGCCGTCAGTGTATACGTGGCGTGATCTAAATATTCTTCCTCGAGTATACAGATACAGACACTAGGCCGCATCCCCTAGAATGGGGGGTGGCCGACGGCAGGGCGCACCTAACACAACTTGGTCCTTTTCTGTTTAAGGGTCCGGCCGGTAACCCCGCAACACACACTCCGGGTCACGAGTGCGGTCCTAAGGATCCGTTGTCAGCAGCAGGGCCCGACAGTTTTCACTGGTTTACCCCTGCTGCGTCATAATGGCCGCCCCCTCTCCCCCCACCCCCACGACCATCCTGACAACAGGATGCCAAGGGTGGGAAAACACATTAGAGCAGCGTCAAAATCAACCATTCACAACCATTCTCCACTCACGCCTGTTCATTGCACGCTCTCTTGCTACTTTCACATTCATGTCTCTCCTTCCTAACGCCTGCTTCACACCATCCATCCACCCAAACTTTGGTCTACCTCTAGGCCTGCGACCACTCGCCCCCGCATTCATCACCCTTTTTACCTATCTCCCTTCATCCATCCTCTCCATGTGCCCGAACCATCTCAGAACACGCGAATCGCCTCTGCCCTCAAACTTTTTCACCATTCCTGTTCTGATTCCATCCCCGTCGTTGGTGATCCGGTCTCAGCTATACTCCAGCCATGCTTCTCAAACATTTCCTCGAAAATCTTCAATCTTCTTCTCTCACCACCAAGTCTCAGAACACAGTTGGGACAACAACATCCTCATACAGCCCTCTTTTTGCTTACATCCCTTACGACCTACAGCTCATCACACTCTTCAGTGCACCCGACATTTCACACCCCTCCTTCACTCGCGCCTTCGCTTCAGTTTCCACTAGTTCAGTTATATCCACTGGGGAGCCCAGATACTTAAAATACTGACCTTCTTCCAACAACTCTCCACTTAAAAGGACACTAATTCTATTCGCATCAACAGTCCTCGAGCATCTCATCACTTTACCTTTACCCACGTTCACTCGCAGCTTCCTCCTCTCACACATTCTACCAAACTCCGACACTAGCCTACAAAGCTCCTCCTCTGAATCCTCAACCAGGGCCGTATAATCTGCAAATAGCAACTGGCTCAACTGCCAACTCCGCCCATTCACTTCCAACAGTTCCAAACCACGACCCAGCACACTCGCGTTCACCTTCCTGACCATTCCATCCATATAGAGATTGAACAGCCAGCGAGACATCACGCAGCCTTGTCTCAGTCCCACTTTCACTGTGAATCAATCACTCACCTCGCTTCCCACTCCGACACATGCTCGGCTGCCAACATAGAAACTCTGCACCGATTTCAACAGATGTCCGCTTACTCCATACAAACGCAAGACCCTACACAATGCTTCCCTGTCAATCCTGTCGTATCCCTTCTCCAGATCCATGAAGGCCCAGAACACATCCTTTCCTTTGGCAAGGTACTTCTCACGGACCTGTCTCACTGCAAAAATCTGATCGGCACACCCTCTACCACTCCTAAAGCCACACTGTTCCTCTCCAATTACGCAGTCCTTTTGATCAGCACTCTCCCGTACAACTTACCAATCACACATATTTATCTATTTATTATTTGCTTCCATGTTCCACCGGAGTCCCAACGCGAAGTTAATGCAGACTCCCCCGTAGGGCGGTCGAAGAGTGGTGAAGTAGGTGCAGCGTAGATTAAGAGTTGGGTAAACTTAGATACGGAGCAGTTTAAACGCAGTCACAGTGGGTTTAAACACAGTTGGAGTTGGTCTAACAGTGTAACATAAAGTAAATTAGACATGGGCACCAAGCAAATTTGATGCGGCTACAAAGAAAATTTGACAGATGTAAATTAAATGTAACAATTTTAAAAGAATAACTAACGCGGTTACAGAGTAGGCCTCAAAGTAAGTTTGACGAAACTACAAAGATGATTTTGCAGATAAAAATTAGATCCAACTTATTAACAGAGTAAGTCTAACCAGGGTACAGAGTAGGCCTAGGACATACAAGTCGTACTAAACAACTGATACGAAGTGAGTTTAACCTATAACAAGTATGCAGAGCAGGTTCATTGCAGACGCAATCGCTTTTGCGTAGAGGAGTGGTAGCAGCTCCCTCCGTTCTCCGCCGTAGCTCCAACGTGTAGTCACTGAGGGCTTCTTCTCGTGGCACGACGGTTCGTTGATTTTGCACAGCTTCGTGCACGAAGTTAATAAAAGTTTTTAATTAGTGCGCAGGGAGGACAGAGAGTTTGGGATCGGAGATGATTCAGACCTCGCTACCTCTACACTACCTCGTAGAGGCCTGTGTGTTTTCCGAAAGCGATCTTTTTTTTCCGGTGTCCCGTTTCTGTGAGCAGGTGTTGCAGGTTGCACGGGGGGCCCACGAAGGCTCGTCGGGCTGCTGCGAGTGCATCACAATCTACTAGTAACTGTTTCACGCTGATAGTCACTTGGTGGCAACAGGGGCATGGTGGTGCGTTCGGTCCCATGTCTACGTCCATTAGGTGGTTGTGAGTTATCCACGTGTGTCTTGTGCATAGACGGTTAATGAACACTTGGTCTCTCCTATTAGAAAACCTGGTGTCCCACTCTCCCACGGATGGTTTAACTGCAAGCATCTTTGTCCACTTTGTTGCCAAGAGTCGTTCCATGGTGATGTTATGCGTGAGTTGATGACTGGGAACCAGTCTCGGTAATGTATAAAGATGAATTGTTCCTGCTGGGTAGACATCCGTTTAGCGAGGGAATCTGCGCGTTCGTTTCCTCTTATTCCCGCGTGTCCAGGGATCCAGCAGAACTCGACCGCCTGGCTCGCCTCGGACATTGTGAATAGGTAGTGTTGCATTTTTGTAAGGACAGGGTGATCGAAGTGCAGAATTTTCAGCTGGGTGAGAACACTTAGACTATCTGAAAATATAACACTTTTAGGGTGGCGGTCGCTTTTTGTAATGGAGTTGGCCAGTTCGAGTGCGTGTAACTCTGCAGAAAATATAGAGGCCTTGTAGGGTAGGGTGGCCGAACGAGAGGTCCCCTCGCCTATAGCGGCGGCTCCCACTCTGTCCGGTGTTTTCGAGCCGTCAGTTTATATATGGCGGTCCTCTGAGTACTGTTCATCGAGTAGTCGTGAGAATTCTCGGCGGTACGTGTTGGTTGGGGTTGTTGCTTTGGGGTACGTCTGCAGTTCTAGGTTGACCAGTGGTGGACTGATCATCCACCTTGATGTGTTGATTTGAAGAATTCGATAGGAGAATGAAGGCTTGATTGCTTTACGTCTGAAGTTCAGCGAGGTCAGTAAGTTATCCACGCGTAGAGAAAAGGGTGGGTATATGTTCTTCTTAGCCGCAAAGAGGCGTTTGTCAAGAATGTTGGTGACGTTACTGAGTGCTGGGCTATTAATGTAGCTCCTTGTCTTAAAATAGTACTGTAGTGAGAGTTTGTCTCTCCGAAGCGGAAGAGGAAGCTCGTTAGCAAGCACGTTCAGGGATTCGATGGGTGTGGAACGGAACGCCCCGGTTGTGATACGCAGGGCGTTATTTACTATGATTGAGATGCTCCGTAGTCAATGTGCGAGCGTATTAATGTTCTGAATAACGTCATGCCGGTGTCCATATCGGCTCCGAATTTCAAGGATGTTACGGAGAGGATGAGTCCGGTTGCTTTTTTGCAGCGGGTCTCCAGGGCTGCAATATGAGGTCGCCATGGGAGTTTAGGGTCCCACACAAGACCGAGGAATCTTATCGATTCTTCGTATACTAGCGGAGTGTTGTTTAGGTTTAGGGCTGGTTTTAGATGTAAGCTGGGCACGAGAGTGAAGTGCATGCTTTTCGTTTTGGGGGTCGAGAATCTGAATCCGTTTAGTGAGGCCCAGTTTCCGACTAGGTTTAGACATTTTTGGAGTTCCTGTTAAATTGTTAAGAGGCTAAGATACCTGTAGCTTATTTGTAAGTCGTCCACGTAAAGTGATGAAAGCAATCTTCCGTCGCGCGGGAGAATGTCTGCTGTCTGGTCGATCTTGAGTATAAAAGAGTGACACTGAGGACGCTTCCTTGGGGGACGCCCATTTCTTGCAGATAGGATGGTGATAAGGTGTCGCCGACCTTAACCCTAAAGGTGCGATTCTGCAGGAATTGGTGGATATACCGTGGTAAGTGGCCTTTCAGCCCTTTGCGGTGGAGATCCTTCATGAGGCCATATTTCCAGGTAGTATCGTACGCTTTTTCTACGTCAAAAAAATGGAAACCACGTGTACTCCGCGGAAAAATGCCTGTCTAATGTTAGATTCCAGTCTTACAAGGTTGTCCGTCGTAGGGTGGCGCTTGCGGCTGCCACACTGGATGCTGTTCAGGCCTGCATGCATATCAAGGTAGTCGACGAGGCGCGTATTTATCATTCTTTCCATGGTCTTGCTGAGGACGCTGGTAAGAGCGATGGGGCGATAGTTCCGTGGGTCGCCGTGGGATTTTCCGGGTTTGGGTATTGGGATAATGGTAGATTTCCGCCATAGATAGGGAAAAAATGAGTTTGAGTACAGATTGTTGAACACTTTTAATAAGTGCTCACGGGCGCTATCTGGGAGATTTTGATCATGTTGATGTGTACCCGGTCTGGCCCATGTGAAGTTTCACGTGTGTAGTCTAGAGCGCTCTGCAGTTCGTGGAGGAAGAAAGGTTTGTTGTAGGCCTCTTCGTTTCTAGAAGTAAAGTCAAGATGTTCACTTTCCCGCAAGTTTCTCTCCCGTTGGAAAGCAGCTGTGTAGTTTGTTGATTGCGAAATCTGGCTAAACGTTTGAGCTAGTTTATTTGTGATTTCCGCGTGGGAAGAATAAGTTCTACCTCCGTCAGAAAGGATGTTAATAGGTCGTTCGGGTTTTCCCTGAATAAGTCAAAACAAAACCCCACACCTGGGAGAGGGGAGTGTTGCGATTAATAGTATTGACTAATTGAGCCCAGCTTTCACGTTTTCGATAAACAGCAGATGCTCTTTTCCACGCTACCCGGTTCCTGGGGGACCGTGCGCGTCGGTAGACATGGTATAGATTTTCTCGCTTATCTCTCGCTTCTTGCACCTCTCGGCACCACCATGGTTTCGGAAAGAAGGTTGAAGGGGTATATTGAGGAACGCTTGCCTCGGCTGCGGCTTGAAACTTTTCGTATAGTTGGGCGCCGATTTCGTGTTCAGACGTGGTTTCGGGGATGTTGTCCATATCACTCCACGCGATGTGCGCCGAGTATTCCATCCAGCTGGCTTTCCGGTAGTTGAATCGAAGTTCTTGTGGGACAGGGTTTCTTGGTTGGTTGGTGGAAAGCGATATGATGACTGGGTTATGATCGCTGTCGTGTGTTGAAGGCAGAACTCCCCAAACGAGTTGGGGTGCCAGAGTGGGGGAGCATATGGATAACTCGATGGCAGTTTCACTTTCGGGAGTGATTCGGGTGGGTTGTCCTACGTTGAGAAGGACAAGGTTGTGAATGCATATGGTGTTAGCCATTATCACTCCCCTGGGGTCTGTTCTCATGCATCCCCATGTTTCATAGTAGCTGTTGAAGTCTCCAAGGAGGAGCACTGGTGAGGGCAGTTGGTTTAGCAATTCGGTCATTAGTGCTTGAGAGGTCATGGCTTCTTGATGAGTAGATTGATACCACTGTTATTGGCCTTGAGACGCATATTTTTACGGCGATAGCTTGGAGTTCTGTCCTCGGGGGAAGACGAAGGTGAGGTACACTTTGGTGAATCATAAGTGCCACTTGGTGTGGCCTTCGCGGCGGTGTACGATATATTGGGGGATTCGGAGGGTGGCGGTCTCTCGGAGTTTAATCTCCTGGAGGCCAATCACCAAAGGTTTATGGGGGACGGTTAGGGATAGTAATTCGTCTTTTTTGTTTCCGAGTCCCTGGCAGTTCCACTGGAGTATTTTGGTGGTCATTTTGAAGGTTGCTCGCACTCTGACCTTGATGATCTTGAGTGGTCACGTGATTTGCTGGAGCTTTTATGGTGCGCGTGTTTTTGAGTTTGCCCAGAGGTTTCGGGTTGGGAGTGTCTGCATTCGGTGGAAGGTGGTCTGCTGTGGTTGCTACGGTCGCGGCTGCGAATGCTCTTGTGGGAAGACGAGGGTGTGTGCTCTCTGCGTTTGCTTCGTGAGCGAGCGCGCCCTTCTTCTGTGGTAGCCTTTTTTATCTGTGTGGATGGTAGTGTGGAGTGAGAGGTATTTGGGCTACGTAATATGTCTGGTTGTGCTGAGGTCTCGCGTATGAGCTCTTCTAGATAAGAGCTGTCAGCCAGGCGGTGATCGTTCTCGCTGATGGTGTGTTCATAGGTCGGGTTTGTTGACGGGGGATATTGTCCCTCGCAGTGGTTTTCCACGAATGGAGCCACATTCGAGGCAGGTGGAGGAAGTTCTGGGTTTTGGTTCTGGCGGGCCGTTATTTGGGCGTTGTTACTGATCTTTTTGCTCAGTGGTGCCTGGGTATCGGAGGTTTCCTCATCTTTTTGTCTTTTTGTTTTCATAGTAGTGAACCTTGCTGTGTGGTCAACTGCGGGAGATGCATCCATCTCGTCGTCCTCCAGGCCTTTGCATAAATCGTTTCTAGAACTGTGCGTCTCTGGTGCGGAGCCGGACGCTGGGCTGGGTGAGGAAGCACTGCAGCCAGGTAGGATTGTGTGAGTCTTGTTACGATGTTGTTCTGATGTGTGGATATCGTCGAGTGAGCTTGGTTGGCTCGTCGATTTGACTGCTTTGGCATAATCGAGACGGTTTGGGTTGTCGACTTTCCAGATTAGAATAGCTTGTTTCCGTGTCACTCTGCGTTCATTTTGTGTGATTGTTATCTCTTTTTGTTCCATGTGTACTGGGCAGTCGCGGTCGCCTGCCTCATAGATGCATGAGCAGTGGTAGCATTTAGGTTGACGGACTGTGCAGTCTTTTCTGTCGTGCTCGCCAGCGCATTTCTTGCAACGTTGGGGTGTGTGTGGCTGGCAGTATGCGATGACGTGGCCGTATTCTAGTCATTTTTTGCACATTGGGGCCATGTTGCTACTGGGTAGGTTTTGGTTCTTCCTTGTTCACCCGGGATTACCATGAATTCTGGTGCGTCGTGTCCCGGGAAGGTAATTTGGTATGCAGTAGAATTTGAGTTACGTGATTTTATCCATGCTGCTTGACGAACTTCGGTAACTCCGTAGTCTTCAGCTAGACCTTCAGCGAAAGCACTGAGGTCTGTTGTAGGCGTGTAACGGGAGGTGTATATAATCCGTTTGGCATCGTTGAAGGACGGATGCGTTTCAACTGTAACTTTGAGTTTATTTATGTGGGTGATCTTTTGTATAGCGTTACTTTGCTCACGTTCTGTGACGTAGGCCAGGTATTTCTTTCCCTGTCGTTGTATTTCTTTCGGGTTTCCTCTTAGTTGTTCGGTGAGTGACTTCATCACTATAAATGGGTTGACTGAAAAGGAAACTTTGTTTGCATCACTTTTGTTGACCGTTATTTTATTTATTATTTGATTCCATGTTCCACCGGAGTCCCAACGCGAAGTTAATGCGGACTCCCCCGTAGGACGGTCTTGACCGTTATGAGAAAGTGGGTGGGAAATGGTGCCGATCTTCTCTCCCGGGTAGGAGGGTCATTTTGGGAAGAGCGCATCGAGACTACAGCCTCTCGTCGCCCGACCCCGTGATCAATTTGGTATTGGAGGATCGCTCTCTCCCTCTCCTCCTCTGGGCAGTCTCTGTGTCCGGTGGGGTGTCCGTCTACTTTGCAATAAAAGCAGTGCTGTTCTTCGGATTGGCATGACTGGGGGTCTTCCCGTTTGTCGTGGTAGTCTTGGGAGCCGTATGAGCATCTTTGCTTACCGTTACAGTTTCCTCTCGTGTGTCCGTATTTCTGACATTTATAACATCGCATCGGACGTCTCTCAAATGGTGTAACCTTGGTTTTGTTGGCGCAGAAGGGGATGTCCAAAAAATTTGGTGGAGTAGGGAAGTTGGATTTTAGTATTAGGGCTGTGGTAGTCTCTCTTCTTGCTGTGATCTTCGGCGCAACCTTTGCTTCGACAACGCAGCCCTCGTATTGAACGAGTCCAG
Source organism: Gammarus roeselii (assembly GCA_016164225.1). Taxonomy (NCBI): domain Eukaryota; kingdom Metazoa; phylum Arthropoda; class Malacostraca; order Amphipoda; family Gammaridae; genus Gammarus; species Gammarus roeselii. The sequence continues at coordinate 2,026 of SDVV010041869.1, read as the reverse complement.
TGATGTACTCCTCGATTTCCTCCTTCGGGATGTCCTCAACGTAGATCAAACCTGAGCTTGTAGAGAAAGTCGGGTGTGGTTCTATTTTGCATGGCTTTCCACAGAGTCTGTTTTTGGAGAGAATCGTGTCACTTTGAAGTTTTGTGTCTACTCTGATGGCAAAGCATTCGTCGCCGCTGGTGGTGACGCTCAGGACTGGGCGGCCAGTGAAAGAGCCTAGCTCTTTTCGCGGAGTGTATGGACAAATATCCGGTCTGTCGTTGGCGCCGAACGTGATCTTCAGGTGTTTTGGAAAGGTAGGACTATTTTTGAACAAGTTGTGTTCATTGAATGGCGTGTATTGCTTCCTCCTTGCAGCTCTTGGAGCTCGGTGGTGATTTTGGTGGGGTGTCGAGTTGTCTCCGGACGTAGAGGTTTAGGTACTTGTGTAAGTTGCGGGTTCTTTAGCTGGTTTGCTTTTTACTAGTTCGTGGATATGGAGGAAAATGGTCTTGACGTGACCCTCGAGTCTCGTTAGACGGTCGTCAATTGTGCTAGGTTCTGCGGGAAAAACTTCCGCTTCTCGCTCAGAGAGGCCGGTCGCTTGGCTCAGCAGATTCAGTATTTCCTGGATGTTCTTGGTCAACTCGTCGATGCGGCTGTCCCTCCGGTCGTCGTCCACCGAGGTGGTGCTGGTCATCTTGGCGAGGCTGATGTTCTTGGCAGTTAGAATCTTGTTCTTCGGTGCTGTGGAGGGGATGCTGGTCACTCACAAATGGAGTTTCTTTCGACTTCCCATCGGCCCCCTGGTTCGCGCCAAGGGCCTAGGGGCTCACTCTTGCTGGCCTATTAGCTGGCTATTGCGAGTTAACAGTTAACGTTACACGACCTCAAATATATAGTCAAAGCAAACGCGCGGTTTAAGGTCCCAGCACAACTAGGGACCAATCTGTGCTATAGCGGGGGTTCTCAGTTGGTATTCGGTAATGGAACAATTTCAATTTCCCAACCACACATAACAAACTGATACCTCTCGAGTTACAGCTTTCATTTTTATCTCCTTTGCCCTTATATACCGGAACAATGCAGGCACTGCGCGACTCAATTGATACCACGCCTGCCACTAAACACAAGTTCAGTAACCTCACCAACTATTCGACAATCGTTACTCCACCCTTTTTCAGGCACTCGGTCGCCACTCCATCCAAACCAGGGGCTTTTCCTGCTTCCATCACCTCCACCTCTTCCCTGGTGATGTCCGCCACAAGTCTTTCTCCCAAAACTGGCATCCGAGCACCACCACCACAGCAACTATGTCAGCTTCTCTGTCATCCTCGACATTCAACAACTCATCAAAATACTCGGCCCACCTCTTCCGTACATCACCACTTTCCAACAACAACTGGCCGATCTCATCTTTCACCACTTCCTCCTTTCCGGTCCCTCCCTTTCTCACCCTCTCCACCACCTCTTTCCGGAACATTTTATTGTTCTTCTCAAAATTCTGGCACAACCGTCTGCCCCACCTGGCATCAGCGTCCCTTTTGGCTCTCCTCACCACCCGCTTCACCTCGTTTCTTCTCTCTTTGTACCTTTCATAAGCCACCACCGACTTCACCTGCAACCACTCCTCAAACGCTCCCCTTTCCGTGCCACCGCCAGTTTGACCTCCTCGTTGTACTACTCGCAACCTTTTCTTCTGCACCCGCCCACACGGCGAGCACCACACACCTTCTTCGCACATCTCAGCAACGCATCCCTTAACTTCTCCCATTCTTCCTCCACATCTCTCATGTCTTGTCCTCTCGCGTTGTTATATTCTTCCCTCAACGCCTGCTGGATTTTGATTTGATTTGGGCCTCATTTCCACCAGAGCCTCAACGTGAGTCATAATAGGCTCCTTCGTAGGACGCGACCGTCGTTGATTCAGGTAAGTCCGCACGGCCTCGCGTGCGAAAATATTAGTTTTGTCAAGATGAAGTCAGTACATATTTCAATTGTGGCATATTCGCGTACTAGCGCGTACGAGAGAGTAAAGAGTTAATGC
>SDVV010041868.1:0-10392 GCA_016164225.1 Gammarus roeselii | reverse complement strand
TTCCGACTCCCCATCGGCCCCCTGGTTTGCGCCAGGGGCCTAGGGGCTCACTCTTGCTGACCTATTAGCTGGCTATAGCGATTTTACTTTTAACTTTACACGACCTCAAATGTTTAGTCAAAGCAAACGTGCGGTTTAAGGTCCCAGCACAAACTAGGGACCAATCTGTGCTATAGCGGGGGTTCTCAGTTATTATGTGGCACGGGAGCGTTATGACACAAATTCCTGCCTCCCAGTTGTTTGGAAAGCGAGTTCATCATGGCGAATGGGTTCATTGAGGGGGCAACTTTGGTTGCACCACTATCTACAAGCGTTATGAGGAAGTGGGTAGGGAATGATGCTGATCTTCTCTCCTAAGTGAGAGAGTCAGCCTGGGGGGAGAAAATCGCGGCCGCAGCCTCTCGTCGCCCGACTTTGCGCTCAGTTTGGTATTGCAGGATCTCGCTCTCAATTTTGTCCTGGGGGCGGTCTCCGTGTCCCCTAGGATGGCCGTTTACTTTGCAGTAAAAGCACAGAGATTCTTCGGATGGGCACGACAAGGGATCGTCCCGTTTATCGTGGTCGTCTTAGGAGCAGTGTGAGCAGCTTTGTTTACCGTGACAATCTTGCTCGGGTGTCTGAATATCTGGCATTTATAGCATCACATCGGACGTCTTTCGAAGGGTGTAACCTTGGTTAGGCGCCAAAGAACGGTATATATATGTAGTTAGGTGGGGTAGGGTGGGGCAATTGAATTTAAGCAGGAGGGCCTTGGTGGTGTTTCTTTTTGGTTCGATTTTCGCTTGAACTATACATTCCTTGTATTGGAAGAGTCCGGTGATGAATTCGTCGACTTCATCACTCGGGAGACTTCGATGTAAATCAGGCCTGAACTCATGGAAAAAGTTGGATGTGGTATGATTGTGCAAGGTTTTTCGCATATTCTGTTTTTGGAGAGTATAGTGTCACTTTGAATTTTCGTTTCTACTTTAATGGTGCAGCTGTCGTCACTGCTGGCGGTGATGGGGAGAATTGGACGGCCAGTCATGGATCCCAGTTATTCTCGTAGTTTATATGGGCAAATATCCGGTCTGTCATTGACATTGAATGTAATTTTCCACGTGTTCGGGGAATGTAGGGCCGTTGTTGAATAGGTTGTGGTCATCAAAAGGAGTGTATGGTCTCCTCTTCATGTTTTTTTGGGTTCGGGAGTTAAGAGTTTCGATTGGGAGGAGAGCTATGTTGGGAGGAGAGCGATGTTATCAGAGAGGGCAGAGGAGGAAGCACACGAACAGGTTACGGGTTCCCTGGCCTCTATCCTTTTCATCAGCTCATCCAGTCTGGTATTCTTAGTTGCAAAAAGGTTCTGAGTTTCGGAGGCATTCACCGACTTTACAGGAGGGCACCGAGCAGTCCTCAGTCTCCAGCTCGGGAAGGCCCATCATTTTGCTTATCTTGCCCAGGGTATTCTGCATTCCGGTTATATTCGCGTCCAGCTTCGAGAAGCGTTCATTGTGTCATCGACAACAACCTGAGTCAGGTCTCCTGTCAATGAGGAGCTTATGAGGGGTTCGTCTTTATTTTTCGATGACAGGTTTGAGTGTGACGCCCTAGAGGGGCCGTCAGCCCCTCTCCGATAGGGCATGGTCATGCCCATCATTTGATACCCGGCTTCTACCCGGGGTTCTGGGTACTGAACGTGGGGCCTTCTTTACATTTATTTCTCTTGTATATACAAATATATAAACTAACTTAATCCTTGAATTTACTCTTAAAAATAATCCTAAATCTAAACTTTTTTTGTGAAGATTTTAGTTTATATAACTTTTTTTATAAACAATTTTTGTTACTTTTAATTTCAATTGGTTTCAATTTTGAATTAACAAACCACGGTGTCAGTGGGGGGCTCACCTCGTTGTGCACCAGGGGGGGGAAGGGGGTATTTACAAACTGAAAAGGAGAGACGATGGAGGGATCTTTTAAATCAAAATATATTTACACAAAAGGACACATAAAATTTGGTGGTTAACGAGGACGCCGCGGGAAGGCGGGCGAGCCTGGGATACCACCAGGGGGTATCCCTCTGAGGTGCGGTACCGATTTTGCCCTAAAATGATGGTGTTCGATCTCTCCAAGTTGGTAACTTAAACTTTTACGAGACGATATTCGGTCTCTGAGCGATGCTCGGCTTAGAGCGGTGACCAGCTCTTATTTTGATACAGCAAAAAAAAAATAGGCTTATATCCCCTGGAAACCTGGAAAACTTTAGAGCTTAGACGCGAAGAACAGTATGCGATGTCAATTTCTCGGTTTATTGTCCGTCATTGGTTACGATACTGCCCTGTGCAATGCTTGTAATGATCGTTAACTCGAGGTTAATCTACTTGAATAGTACGTAAGGATATACCGATAGTAAAACAACACATCGTTACAGTTTGTAGTTACAGTACACATAGACAATCTGGGGAGGGAGAGGGGGTCAATCTCCCCTTTCAAATTCCTAGCGTGTTCAGTTGGTCGCGAGTGTAACAGTCAAGACCGCGTCTCCGCCGCAATACTTGGTGCCCGCATCGTCCCGTCCGCTCGCACTGCTAAAATGTACAAGGCTGCAACGATGCCGTGCTTTGAACACGACCTTCAACGTCTGAACGTGATCCTGGTGGCGCTTTCAACGTTAAATAAATCGTTGAACGTATTAACTTTTGAGTATACAAAATAACCAACTCCAATGCCATAAGGAAAACCTTTTTGGAGACATCAACAGTCGACGAGAAAAAGAGGAGAGTTTGCTCATCATTAATCACGATCTCAGTATATTTATATAATTCCAAAATTAAGAATTGAAACATTTTATTTTCAAAAGCGGGTTCGCAAGTTTTTTAGTCCCTAACCAATAACTACACCGAAATGACGACTGATCGCACGAGTTTTGAAGTGAAGAAGCAGTTAGTAGGTCGAATCTTGTTTGAATGGCGGGAGTTGTCATGACTACCGATTTCAACCGATATGACGACTAGTGTCTCTAACAAGGAAGTTCGATGCGCTCATACTAAATCGGGAACAGATTTGACGACTGAACATTTCTGAACCACTGTGTGTCGTCATTCAACTGAATAGCCTACTGACGTATACAAGGACGGCCTCCCCAATATTACTGCAAGGCAGTTACCACACTGTTCCGGTTACGGATAGACTGTACGGGTGTTGCAGGGCAACGGACTAGCTACACACATAGCCTACTAGACCCTGGGGAGGAAGTTCGACGTGAACTAATAAACACTGAATGTGTTGCCCCAAAAAGAAAACTCAAGTGAATATTAACTTACAATAATACATTTAAAAAACGATTACCAATTTTAATTTGCAATCTAGTACCTGTTTTAGTTCATTTTTTTCTTCAAATTATTAGAATTTCATTGTAATTACTTCCATAAAATAAACGGTTAAAGTGAAAAATTATTATACTGCATAATTAAAAATACTCGGAAACGTCGTTTATATCGACACAAAGAAATATAGCAAGTAAATAATAGGGTTCTTTAAATGAACTATGATAATTGGTGGAACGACTTAGTAATCCGTAATTGCTCTTGATAGTGTTGCTACAGACTGTCCAGCATCCTCCCCAGGACCGATAAGGAGTAGCTACTTTAATAGCAGTAGGATAAGAATATTTCTATTAGTTACTGGATCACATACCGTAAAGCACATCGAACCGCCATCATAAATATATATATATATATATGGATATATCTCTTATACTAATAATATTGTACCTACGACACTAAGACTACAATTTAGTTCCATATAATAAATATTTGTATTTTATTTCCTATTATACAGTGGAATGAAGGATCATTCTATTATCGGCTGGAGGACTTCCAATAATTGTTCATTTTCATCCAATAAATACTTTCACTAATAAACAGAATGATATATTTGTCTATAACTTTATTAATCGGGAAATTGTGTATGTTACCATATTATCAAGCGAGAAAAAAATAATATTAGCTGAAAAGCTCGATCTGCAGCGATTGTAGAGTCACGTTGCTGCTAAGTTAGTTAGTAGCACGTTGCTAGTCACGTTGCTGCTAAGTTAGTTAGTAGCACGTTGCTAGTCACGTTGCTGCTAACTCAACTAACTTAGCAAGGAAAGGGGCACAGAGACTACGTGAACACATAAATACTGATTTGTTCAAATCATAGCAGCCTAACGATACTGAAGCCGTAGACTCGGAAATGAACAGTTCTTTAGTTCAATTAGGATGTCCACTGGAAGGTCATCACTTCCCAAATTGGTCAGCTTGGAAGAAAGTAAGCTAGAGTCATTATCGATCAAGTAGATAAAAACATTGTTAGCGGAGTATTTCTTGCAGTAGTTGAACTGTAAGGTAAATCCTAATTTTATAGAGCACGAATATTACATTATTTTATTTATTGAAACAGATCGATTTGATTAGGAGTGACGAGGCTTTCAAGCGTGCTAGAATCAGCGTCCTTCGGCACCCAACGTCAAACCAGCGAAAAGTGCTGCAGCAAGTCATAAACAACTTTCAATTGGATTAATAGGGTTTACTACTGCAAAAGTTATAGTCCTTTACGCTGCGAATGTCAAAAATTTCATACGAGTGCAATAACTCGTATGGTACCAAGGCCATCTGGTCCCGGCACTCGCCTGGACGCAGCGAGGAGAAATAATATTCTACCTACCCTCTGCTCCAGATTTGATTTGGGCCTCATTTCCACCAGAGCCTCAACGCTCTGCTCCAGAGCCGCAAGGATTCACAATCGTTCGTTATGCGCTCAATTACCAGCAGGTTTGATCTGTTTCTCATTTCCACCGATCACCTGCTGATGGGGAAGATGAAGAAGAGACGGGACTGGGATCGGCGAACCCGAACGGTCAGCGATAATTGAATAAAACGGACGAAACTGCCAGCACAAGACACTGTTGCATAATTCAGTAAACAAGGCATACCAAGATTTGTTTATCAAGGTATCAAATAATAAAACGGTCATCTTTGAGGCTGTGGAGTTACAGTTTCACCGTACATATAACTGAGATTAAGCAAAAATGCCTCTACCATGTGATCGGGTTCCTTTCCATCCTCAAGCCTTCAACGTTTGAACGAGAATTCTAAGAACAGACACAGTCATCAATTGTTATTAAGCGAGGGGACTTAGTACGACTGTTGCCGCGGTAGGAAGCCGTTGCATGCCAATCAACCACGCAGACAGTGGCGCCTTCTGGCGTCTACATCATATAATCACCGGTAGAAAAGAACTTGAGCGAAATATTTGAAAATTGACTAGCAGCATTTTCAATGTAGAAGAAAGGCTGCAGTGAAAATCAAATTAGCCTGCATTATCAATTTATATATCACAGCTATTGCAGTGTTGAACCAGGAATATATGTCGTTTGCAGAACGGTTACCGAGTTACCGTGTCGCTGATGAGCACGCTACTGAGATTGAATAGTGCCAGTTACAGAGAAGAGGAAGCCAACACCGAACATTGAAAGCAGACGATAGACGACACGTTAAAAGCAAGATGAGGGCAGAGATGGAGGCTGTGGGAGGAATGGAGGGAAAGGTGGTGGTTAGGAGCGAGGGTGAGGAGAGGTTGTAGGGGGTGAGAAAATGGTGGGGTTGAATCAATTGAAATAACTATTAGGATCTATTGAAGATAAGACAAGCATCATTTATAGAGTTCAATAACCTTTAAAAACTTGAACTCGTTCACCCGAACCACATTCAGGAGTTTCCAAAAATGCGACTGAAAGCGGAGTGATACCTGAGAAGCTCAAAATAAAATATTCAGTCAACCTGGAACGATTGTCGCAAATCATTCAAGTTATTCGTTTACAATTTCAAGAAACAAACATTCTGGAATTTATTTTCAAAATATACTCAGCCCCGAAGTTATTGTTCAAAGAATTTTTCGAATAACTTCAATAAATGTGATGAAACATATGCAACACCAATACGTACTTCGTAAAAGAAATGTAGAACTCAGCTAAGTTTTTTAAAGAAACCTAGAGTTATTCAGCTGACCTTGGATAGAATAGGTTCAAAATAAGAAAGCAACACAGTTTCTACACAAACTACAGACATTTGCAGAGCATACGAATGAAGGTGGAAGAGCATCTAATACCGACGTATACAACACCGGACTTATAGTAAGATTTTGCTCTTCTTGAAAATATATCTAGAAGACAAAATTCCAATATTGATAGCAGAAAATTAAAGAAATGATGCATTTGAAGTACATCTCACTCAATATTAAGCAGGTAATTATAAGTAAAAACACATTTACGAATGACCTCATACATGGGTTCTGGAATCTTAGTGATGGGTTCAACGAGTATATGAACACCCTTAAGCATCAATCACTATGAATTGGAAATGAAGCCGATGGATTGCCGCAAATGATAAAATTTCTGAGCCAATAACGGACCATCTAACCCACTCGTAAACAGGTCCATTAATTTTATCTAGACACGTCGGAATAAACCTAACGTTTGAGGTTTCTTCAACATTGGTATCTGGGCAAAAATCCATGAAAGTTTCCAAATACTGCACAAGAAACACCGGGCCCTCTTTTGCTAGGAAGAGGAGTATCTCGGAAGCTTGTCTACTGCACTGGCTCAAGTTCCGTAATCATCTCATTTCAGGCAGGAATCCTGCAACCGATTGCTGGCAAGATATAAATTAAACTTCGACCTATGAACTTGCAATACAAAATATTCTTCCACTGTTTGCCTTACTATCTGTTGTTAAATTCAGATAGTATATTAGGACAAGATTGGATGAATAGATTCGCATATATTCCAATACATCCGAATCTTTAAAGAGTTAGATTTGATTAAGGGCTTGCTTCCACAAAAGCCAAATATAATAAATAGTTCAATCTTGTGCTTGATTAGCTCATGCTGCTTTGGGTCAATAACAAGGTGTCCAGGGTACACTAACACTGTGTACCCTAAAGGTGTCTACTAACAATTCAAAACCAATTTCCGATTTTACCAGGCTTTCCAGATGAACAAGTCTGAAGTTCCAGGTACATAAATATTGTTTTTTGTCGAAAAGTAACCAATATTCAATGATTATGCAAACAATGCAGAGTAAACCATCCTAAAAAGAATGGAAAAGTTACAAAACTGTAACAAAATGCGTATAAAAGTCTGTGTCGAAATTGCAATCAAAAGTGACCTTGAAAACAGTCACATCGACCACATATTTGAAATTAATTTGCAACCAAATGCTAATGTTTTGAAGTTTAATTGAATTCCCAAAATTAACAGGTTAATTCGTGAAATGTCGTTTTTCACTGAATTTTCCAAAGAAACAAAATTCTCTGATAATTCCAGGTTCTCCCGGGTCAGTAGACACCCTGAATACAGTATCAAAAGTATTACGAAAATGTACTTGCAACTGTATTTACCAACACCAGTCTATAGGTTTTAGAATTTAACCTACAAGATGCACTCTAACAGGTTGAGAGCAGGAAATTTTGACAAGAAGAACCCCGTAGCCGGTTAGTTGTTGCCATCCTCATCAGCAGCCTGTTAGGGCCGCAGGCAATGGCTGTCGCTGAATGATCAAAATATGAAATAATTGCAATCAAAAAGTTGGTCAGAATCAATACCCCATTTTATCGTTGGTATGTGTTCAGAATACTGCACCATAGTACGCCTGTCGCCGCTGAAGTAGAACAAGAAGTAATGTTAGGTGTGGATGAACGAAAATGGACAACAAAATTAATCAATTTGTTTCAAACTCGTATGAAATGTCCATCGTGTTCGACGAGTTTACCTCAACCCAATTATTCCTTTTACCAATTTCTTACTTTAAAAAATTGTGCTCATTTGATAAAAATTGGGTGCAAATCAACTATTTTAAATCGGTAGCAAAATAGAAATCAAATTTAAGAACGACAAAAATAAATATTGGTCAGTTTACGTGAATACAACTCTTAGAACATTGTTACAAGATGTTTCAACACGCCCCGAGCAACACAAGCAAGAACAAAACGGAACGTTTTGTGGGAATGCAACACCACAATCGATTGCGGCATGACTGGATACTAGAAACGGTTATAAAAGTTGAGGAATGACTTGACTTTGGCCTCATTTCCACCAGAGCCACCACGAGGAATGGCTGAAAAACCTACACGAGGAATGGCTGGAAACTAAAGGCATGCAGCGTCAAATTAGTAGTCACAGTAGAGCACAGGACTTCCGTACATCAACCGATGCTGAATGTCTATCATAAAGCTATTGCTTGGCCGAGTCTACCCTGTTTCATTATTGGATTTTTTGTTCATCTAAAATGGCGTCAACATGAATGATCTATAACGCATATCGTTTGATAAGATGAACGGCTTCTAAGTACGTAAGTGACAATATACTTCAAGTCACGGAACAATAAATATGCAGTTAGTAAAGATGCAGGTATATTTACAATTTTCATTCAACTTCAACATAACTTTACTCATTTATAAAATCGATTCCATATCATGAGAGATCTGGTCAACTTGGTCTGCCCATGATCCTACTCTCGTTTTCTTCTTATAAGACGAACTTTATTTGACTTATGATCGAATCCTCTGTTTTCCCAATCATGGTTCGTTCCAGGAAAACCCTTGCCGATTGATCAGTAATAGTCTCAGTTTGAAATGTTGGTAATAATCATGATTGCCTAATCAATCAATTCTGGAGCCGCATGTTGTTCATCAAAAATAAGTGATTTAATTTGAACAATTTCTCTAGCGCGGAAACGGAATTAGGAGAAATAACATCATGAACATTGGTTAACAGCAGGAGACGTTCTGCTGCACCGACCCACATGATGACACATTTAAAACCGGCATCAAGAAATTGGTAAAAACAGTTTTAAAAACTTGTTCGAGATCTCTAAGATTAGATTAAAGTGTCAAGGCCGAGAACATCTAAAGATGGTTCATAAGTTGATTTTAGATCTTCATGATCTGCAGAGCTATGGTACAGCTGTTATGAATGACCCCGAGATCACACTTTTATCCTGCACGTCATATAATTTCGATGCCACAGACTCAGCGAAAGATGTTGACAGAGACTTGGAAAATTCTGACAAAGGTCCTCAAGAGGTGGTGACAGAGCTCGGACGGCCCTGCCCGAGGTCCTTAAGGCCTTAGTTCCTGTCCACGGAGTTTTCTAGTTCCTCTTTGAGGGAAGGGGAGGCGGGGGTGTTGTCTTCGGGAGGGTACATGGGGTTCGGTACCACCATCTCCCCCATCTGCGGGGAAAATATTAGATTATAGTAATCACGGTTCTATAACGCGACAGGGTCAATATCCCCATCTTGTGGGGCAGATACAGATACTAGGCTAATCCCTCAGAAAGGAGGATGGCAGACGGCAAAGCGCACCCCACACTCATGCGTGAACAAACTTAGCCCTTAGGCGCTCAAGGGTTCTGCTAAGAAACCCCGCAACACACACTTTGGGCCAGGAGAGAGGTTCGAGAACAGAGTCAGCCCGACAGGAAACTGGTTTACCTCTGCTGGGTCAAAGTAACCGGGGCCTACCGACTCACGACCAACCATGATCTCAACAATTTTCCAAGTGCGGGAAAGCACATTGGGGCAGCGTCTAAGCTCTTCCGTTCACAACAATTTTCCACTCAGTCCTATCCATTACCCCCTCTCGTTAGATACACACTCATGTCTCTCCTTCCTGGAGTCAGCCTCACGCCATCCCTCCACCTCAACTTTGGTTTACCTCGAGGCTGACGTACACTAACCCTTGCCTTCACCGCCCTTTTCACCCATCGCACATTATCCCTCCTCACCATGTGCCCGAAACATGTCGGAATACGTGAATATACTGTCCTCTAACTTTCTCATCATCCTCGTTCTAATTCGAACAACGTCGTTCCTATCTCTCAGCGTCACGACAGCCATGCTCCTTGAACATTTCAATCTCGAAAACATTCAACCTGCTTCTCTCGCTTGCTCTTGCCCTCCAAGTTTCAGCTCCGCAGAGCACAGTTGGGACAACTGAACACCCAACGTCAAACAACTCATTAAACTCTCCAGTGCATCCAACACTTTGCATCCTTCATTCAGAAGGGATTTCACAAGTTTAATCTCCTCCATATGAGATCCCAGGCGCTTACTATGCTGAACTTCCTTCAATAACTCTATATATAGGAGAACACCAATTCTGCTCGCCTCAACATACATAGAATATTCCAATTCTTCAACACACACACACGAGACGTATCTCCGAGACGTATCTCCCAGACGTATCTCCCAGACGTATCTCCCAGACTAATCTCCGAGACGTATCTCCGAGACGTATCTCCGAGACGTATCTCCGAGACGTATCTCCGAGACGTATCTCCGAGACGTATCTCCGAGACGTATCTCCGAG
>SDVV010041867.1:0-10393 GCA_016164225.1 Gammarus roeselii | reverse complement strand
GCATCACCGCCGCATCACCGCCGCAGCACCGCCGTGTCCTTGCCTTCCACAACGTGCACGTCAGAGGCTGGCACTAAAGTCGGTTACGCTAACTACTCTTAGGAGGAATACTGTGACGATTTCGGTTATTATTTCTAAGCCTGAGCATTGTCAATGAGCCAAGATTCTGCTATTTATATGACAACCACGAGCTATTTGTCTATAACTTTATGCTCTAACCAAATTGTTGCTTCTCGTATCGTTTACGTTTTGCTCCCAGATAGACAGTTCATTCATAATTAGGAATCCGATTATTTATTTTGTAATCATATGATCAATTTCAGACTGAAATACGGATGGTTTATACTGCTCAGAACACTCCAAAACAGGTGTGGGAAACATTTTTCATACCCTGCCAACTAAGACATTCCATTGCAAACCGATGTGTGTATTCGATTCGTAGAGGAAGTCTGGTCGTCATCGGTTGGGCATTTCTGAGATGGGGAGGGTAGAAGCCCCTCCTCCCTACATCTCCTGTCTGTTTTAGCCGCTGTGTAAATAAATGAGATTGAAGTAATACATGTCAATGGGAGTGAAGTAATGCAAATAAGTAACGTTGAAGGTAAATCTTCACGTATGAGATACTAAGGAATATTAAAGTACAGTAGCTAAATATAATCTTTCGAGTGCAAGCGTTAAACCGTGGTCGGAGCAATGTAAGCGAGTAGGCCTGCACCAAGCGGCCGCTAGATGGCGGGTTGCTGTCATGCGGGTTCCCCTAATCCATAGGTCAGTGGTTCATATCCGGTTCAGTGTGGTCGGGATTTATTTTAGCGCCTTAATTAACCCGACCGTTTTGAAATAACTTTATTACATTTATTTTTCATAATAATTTTTACCATCTTCTGAGACTGGATCATAATATGAGAACAGAATCCACACATTACCTATTAATCGTTTAATTTCATTATTCTAGGACATTTACCTTATTTTATGGTTAAGAGAGCGTGACCATCTTGGAGTTGAAAACATGGGGGCTTGTCGCTTGCTAAGTCGTCAGTCTCTATGTTTCTATAACTCACTACCTTAAATCCCTATCCTCATAGCAGGTTAGTCTAGAACTATCACTACTTCACCTTATAAGTACTCTAGTCAGAAATCGTCCTAAAGATATGGACTTATCCCTAATCTTGGGAACATCATCCATTTGGCCGGAGGGTGGGAACACACTTCCGCTCGGTGCACAATTTAATTCACAACCAGCTCCCTCGGATTAGGGGAACCCGCTTCACGGTAACTCGCCATCTAGCGGCCGCTTGGTGCAGGCCTACTCGCTTACATTGCTCCGACCACGGTTTAACGCTTCCACTCGAAAGATTATAATTAGCTACTCTACTATAATAATCCTTATCTCAACACTGGAGTATTCTAGCTTAGCTCACAAAGTTCGATCCGTTGTCACTAATTAACATTCGGGAATAGGAGCGACGAGCAGAAAACCGCTGAAGAGTTCTCAAGAAGGCTTCTGCAGTCAGATCCTTAGCAACCTCCAAATGTACTGCCCTGGTGGATGCACACGTGTACACTGCAATGAACCGCTTTTTGATTTGTGTGCCCTCTTTCGCATAAAGGGGACCGGCATAGTCCACACCTGTGACAGCGAATGAACGAGATTGACTCACCCTGTACCCTGGAAGGGGAGGGGTTGGTGGTCCACGGTCGTGTGTCTCACGTTCTCTTCTGCACTGCATGCAATTCCTTATTGCTTCCTTTGTTCTTTGCCTTGCCCTGGGGATCCATAATTGTTGAAGCAGGCTGGCTACGACGTGGTTTGTTCCCATGTGGTGCTTGACATTTTTTTTTTTTCATTTATCATTTTTGTGATCCTATGTTTGGTAGGTAGCAGGATTGGATGCTTCACAGAGTCCTCAGTCTCGGCCTCAGTGATCCTGCTCACCACCACTAGCTGGTCAGCCTTGATGCTTAAATTTAACTGCTAATTAATGGAGTGATACCCTTGGGTCTTGGTTTGCGAAAGAATTTCATCTCCTCCGCAAACTTTTACTACCCAATCTTCTGCCCATTCCATCTCATTGAGTGTCAACTTTTGTTCATTACCTTGTTTCTTTGACCTTCTATTGTTCTTAACTTGGTTTTTCGCATTCAACTTCAGACACTCAATGTACCTCTTTACCCACCCAAAAATTGTTATTAATTTTTTGAAAGTGCTACATCTGTTGGCTACTGATAGTAGGAAAGACTCTGTGGTGGAAGCTTTTCTGCACTAGTTAGTGTCACACTTTGCACCTGTGCAGGAAAATTTTCCCACTCCTGGAATTCCTTCGTATTCTTTGGCCCATGCCACCACAGGTGGCTTGACTTGAGCTTCCTTGGGTTAAATCCTCGAGTTATCAAGTCAGCAGGGTTTTGACTTGTGTGAACATAATGCCAATTAGCGTTGGAAAGAATTTTCTTGATGTCTGTCTTCCTGTTCTGCATATAAGCTTCTTATGAGCCTGTAGAATGTATCCAGCCCAGTGCCACTTGACTGCCTCACCTTATGTGCCTCAGCATTTACTTCCTTTTAATATGCTTCACATACATATTTGGTGAGCCTTGCCCCAAGTAGAGCTGCGGTCAGCTCCAGTCTGGGAACTGAACGAGTTTTCTCGGGTGCAATCCGTTCGTTTGCCATCAATAGTGTGGCCTGAGCTTCACTGAACCCCTACACAGCTGCTCCATATATGCTACTGTGGATGCATCAACAAAGGTGTGTAGGGTCATTGATTTTCCTATCTCAGAGTTGCGTTTTACAGGTATGTCACCCATCTTGGTGAACTCTCCCTTCAATTTTTCCCATTTGATTGCAATAGCTTCGGGGAGATCCTAATCCCAATCTACCTTTAACTGCCATATTTCCTTCATTAGGAACTTAGCCTTGGTGGTGATGGGAGTCATTAATAAAAGAGGATCAAATTGTGCAGCCAATCCTCGGAGAATGATTCTCTTTGCTTGTTTACCTGATTCTAACCCTCTAGGAGCCACCATCAGGGTGTCCGGTAAAGTGTCCCATCTGAGTCCTAAAACTCGAACAATGCGTCTGGCGTCTGATTCACCTTTTTCTATGTCAGTTCCTTGAGTTCTGGGTCATCGGTAGCCCATTCACGGAGGTTGCGTCCAGCGTCACCCAGAATGTTCTTGGATGAACTGTAAAATTCTTGTAGTTCTGCCTTTGTTGATGCTGTTACTAATAAATTGTCGACAAAGTCGGTTACGCTAACTACTCTTAGGAGGAATACTGTGATGATTTCGGTCATTATCGCTAAACTTGAGCATTGTCAAAGAGCCAAGATTCTGCTATTTATATGACATCCACGAACTATTTGTCTATAACTTTATGCTTTAATCAAATAGTTGCTCCTCTTATCGTTTACGTTCTGCTCCCAGATAGACAGTTCATTCCTACTTAGGAATCCGATTATTTATTTTGTAATTATATGATCAATTTCAGACTGAAATACGGTTGCTTTATACTGCTCAGAGCACTTCAAACCAGGAAACATGAACCTTGTGCTTAGGTTCACAAGATCTTTTCATGAACAGTAAGTGCACTGGAAGTGAAGCCGCCATCGAGCGTGTAGCTCATAACACCATCCGTCTCGGCTTTACCATTGGGCTTCAGAATCCGCAATTATTGATGTCCAGTGAATAATTTGTCATAGGAAAGTTGTAATGCAAACCGAAGCGACCATCAGTCGCTGTCAAGGGGCCTCCAACGCAGACACTGGGGTGTTGGGCGGTGAAGGGAGGGGACAGGCAGTGTTAGGTGGCGACGAGCAGTGGTGGATGGTGACTGGCGGTGTTGGGTGACCCTGGGTTGTGGAGGGCGGCGTTCGGTGGTGATGGGTGGTGACGTTCGGGTATAAGATTTATCAGCGAGTGTGGGTGGTGACTGGTAGTGGTGGGTGGCTTCGGGCGATAGTGAGTGGCGATAGACAAATGATGGAGGGTTGCGACGAGCTATTTGTTGGATACGGATTGACATGCGGTGGTAGTGGCGATAGATGGTGGTGTGTGGCGATAGACGGTGTTGGGTGGCAATAGGCGGTGATGACTGGCAACGGAAAGGCGACATTTGTTGGAAATGTAGGGAGTTGGAGGGAGGGACATTAGGTGCGTTGGTGTAGTAGGACAAGGTGTATTCTAAGAAAACATGATGTTGATCTGGGGCTATGGTCGATTGATAACAGGCTACGACAGTGGCTATGAGGTGTAGCTTTACATAACATTGTTTAAGAATCAGGGTTTCCTGAGAGGTCCGGGACCATGATATCATGACAAATAAGAACAAGCTATAGAAGACAACATTTTGTGTTTTGAACAAGAAAAAGAGGTTCCAACACCATCGAACAACCCTTTATGCATATTCTTTTTGACGTGACTGCGATTGAGATGTTTGTGTTTGCATTAAAAAGATCGGCGTTGCATTTTACGCAATTCATCGTTGATTTTTAGTTTAATGCCACGCGCTCTGGAGTAAGCAAAGCACTTCCCGTACATGAATAATTATATTGCAGAAATTCATATATCCTATCGGTAATTTGTATTATAACTTCATTCAATACCTGAAAATGCTATTGTGCGTCATTTCTTTAAATGGGTATATTAGAGGGAGGACGTTACGGGAAACAGATCGCACTGCGAACAATTCCACCATGGATAATTTGACTAACAATGAATATCCGCATCATGCACCGGTAAAACTATTCATCCCAGTCCCATCGTCACTGCTACTGCAAGAATCACACAGTGACAGCACACAAGAAATTTTTTTTTAGACAACTACATACTTCTCCAACAGTCATCGGAACAGATGAGCGGGGGTTAAAACATGTGCCAGCTATTATATTTATTGTTTAGTTTTTTATTGTCACATCAAATATGCTGTTAACGATCGCGAGCTGCGTTATTGTGTGTATAACATTTTGTTTCTTCCTTTCCAGTTAATCTGACGTGCACCTGCAGACGACGGTGGAATGATCAGTGAGATAATGCGACGTGTCACACACAAGCAAATCTAATCATGCAAGCAATGCGAACTGCTGAAAACTTCTACACAACGCGGCATTTATTTACTTTCATTGATAATAAAATAACTTTATGTGGAGGTTACTGAAAAAAGACATGAACTGGGATATTTTGAAAAAACATGTCGTCATGCCCAGAATTCCCAAACGCGGCCACCGTTATATGAATCACTCCAGCCAACTCGGAATTGGCCGCACCTCGATTGATAAACGATGCTTGTCCGACTGTCTCGTGCCACTCCAATACAGCAAGATGGATGCGATAAATTTCCCCTTGGTCAGAAGTCTGACCAAATTCCGAAAGATAAATGGAATGGAATAAACGTAACGTGAAATAAAAACCATCGCCCGTTCGGTGATGGTGCTGCAGAGTTCTTTGATATATTCCAGAATTGCCCAGAAGAAGAATAGAAGAGTCGATAAAGGAACAACTCGAAGAACACATGATACAGGATTTAGGAACAACAGGAAGAACACATGATTCAGGAATATTAATCAATGGATTTGTGATGGGAAATGAAATGAGACTATAGACTGAAATAAAACGAAAGAGTTAAACCGAGTATGGATCATTTGGTAGAAACGATTAATTCCACCCAATCTGAAGACAATAACAATGATGAACGTTGGAGAAACGCGCAGTCTTCCTTAACACTGAGCATTTCCTCGACGAAGTGCGCCAAGGAAGCTGCAAACCCCCGTTACTATCATGAGCCTCTGCACAAACGAAACGATTCTCAGAACTTCCGACCGAGGGGTTCAGTTCCTGGAGGTCTTCCACAAAACGTGTCCTCGTCCTCTGTGTCCTCGTTCTCACCAAAGAATTTGCTCCCACCTCGCCCTCACTCCCGCTACACCCGCGTCGGCTGCGTGTTGTCGGGGCGGCGAGGGTGCGTCTTCATCGACGCGGTGTCGGCCCTGCTTGTGCTCTGTGTGTACGTCACGGCCTGCGTGCTCGCCTACCACGAAGTTGAGGGAGCACAACTCGAGGCCATTAACAGTGAGTAATTCATTGAACGTACGTTCAGGGTCTGAAAGCCAACGATGATCGCACAAGTTTGGTAGATAATAGGTAGCTACTCCTTGTGCTCTGTCCATGGAGGCGAATCAGACTGTGGTTTGCACTTGCAGCCTTTACAGTCTACTGGCATTAACTTACCGTTGCGGCCTTCCGTGCGTCGCTCAACTTAAAGCCAATAGGCATGAGTACTTTCTGCTGGAGGTGTGCGTCAAAATCTTGGTGTGCGTGACCAGTCGGAATTTGAGACCTGAACTTTTCCGTGGTACAACCTACGGGAACTTGGGAAACAATTTTCCATGGTACGATGAAAAATCATGCGATTGTTATGATAGGTTTGAACAGGCGAGTCGAATCAGAATACTCAAAAATAGCACGGTACATTGAAACACAACGATGTGGCAATCGATAGCTGTTGGGCTAGCCAGCTACTCCATATTATCGAATGCAGGCCTATGAACAAGTTTGTATCCCTGTTTTTTTTGAAGGAGACAGTATCCGGCAGCTGCATGTCAAGTAAATTGACAACAATTAACCACCCATCAAAATGTCAGTCATCCTGACAGTGTCAGGTAAATAATAGGCTATCAGATCATACCAACTGGGCCACTTCTCAGTTTATTGTTTACCCAGTGCAATATGTTTCGACAGTGAGTAGGAGGTGAAATGACTCACGTTTTCAGAAGACTTACTGCTTTATCCCTCCAATGTCGTTCATCGTGTTTAAAAAAATGTGAAAACGGGATACAGATAGATACTAAAAAAAAGATCATATGAGTGTCCCATCAGGTGCGATAAAAAATCATTCAATGTTTTTATCTGTAACGTTTTCTTCAATATTGACTTGAATGTTATTATTTCGCAAACGATACCTGTTTGATTTTGTTATTGCTAACCCCACCATCAATAAATAAATAAATGTTTCGTCTTTGTAACTTTTTTTTGCTATTTTCACAAACTAATTTAATTTCCATGGGAGTTTCTCATATTTAAATTGGCCTTTATTAGTTACCAAATTCGCTGGTTAGAAATGTATGCAGCTACTATTTCGACCCAATCCAGAGTTCTCCTCCCTTAGTGCACCAGGCGGTCGTAGCTAGAATCTCCATCACCTAAAGCAGAGTGTCTCGGGGAGGTTTCGTCTTTGGAAGATTAATTGCTTCACTGTCTTTGCGTCTCTGCTAAATGATGGAGTCAGTCCTCGTCCAGAAGAGCAGCTCCAGACAGCCTTGATTGAAGCAGCGGCCCGAGGGACGTCGTCTGTTGACGCGAAGAGGAGCCCATTAAATGATTGGAAATTCCCGTGATCTAGTGAACCACATCCTACGTAGTCAAACATATTACACGCATAACAACATAATATTTGATTCTGTATTGATCAAGAGACTCTTCAAGGTGATTCTCTAGCGGTTGGTTAGACCAATTTTCCCCCCTCTGGCCACAATCACCAGTATCTGTTTTCCTGTATTGTTCTCACCCAACCCCTGAGACATCACTCAATCAACAATTACACGATCATCAACTACACGATATTTGATCGAGCAAAAGAAATTAACAACAGTTGTAGACACCAGTTAACCACTAGAAGGCCCAACGGTGTGAGGTCGCCGTTGGACGATTCTACGCGAGTCCACCAACCTGCCACATTCACTGCCTTACTAGGGCAATCAATTTTTGCTGTTGCATTTTTTTTTCATGTAAATAATGCATTTTATTAAAATAGATAGCTTCTCCATTTTAACAGGCGAGGTAACAACATCCCGCTCTTAAAAATTAAGTGGGACTTTTGAGTGTAAGATGATTGCATTGGATATCTCTCGGTTATTTGTTACAGTTTCGAAATTCGAACAAATCCCTTGCTTCACCCTTTTGAGTACACTCTATATCGTGGAAAGAAGTAGTTTTTCACATGGGAGGTGTCTAGGCCTTCTACGTTAACACGTTAACTCATTTCAGTTCATAACAAACTCAACTTTTGAGGTTGAACGCAGAATAGTTTTTTTATCGCGAGTTTAAGCTGAGACAAGGGACGTGAGGCAGAAAAAGACTCAAGCAGCTTCGGACATGACGACGTCACGATAGTTCTGCCAGATTGGTCACTAACAGCATCAGCTCTGCACAATTTGCTCCAAATCACGTTCCAGGTTTGCAAAATAGACCTTTGAAAATGAGGTGGGAAATACACCAGGAATATTTATGCATAGCCTCGTTATATCGAGTACGTTTGGAATGCCGACAATAATTTGATCCTAAGAACCAAGTTTCTTCCTTGCGCTCGCTAACAAGCTCACCGTCGCTTGTATGAATTCAAAGGCGACGCAAGGCCAAGAACCTCCCGCATTAAATTCTTTGAAGGCCTCTTTCATAAGCCTATTACAGTTTGGAATCAAACAGGATCGGCAGCAAATTGTAGGAAATTAAATCACTGCATATTCTGGTTGTTCGCCAGTGAGCCTCGCCAGCCTGGCAGCGCTTTATTAGCACTGTTCATCTAGAGACGCTGAGTGAGCACTACTCTTCTGATCGGAAGGCGCTATGTGAAATGCTTCTCTGAGGAAACACTGCTTGTCGGAGGGCGCTGAGTTAGAGCTGATCATTTCAAGCGCTGAGTGATCACTATCTAAGCGTACTGTTTGAGCACTGCTTGTCCGAGGGCGCTGAGTTAGCGCTGATCGTTTCAAGGCGCTGAGTGACCACTATCTAAGCGTACTGCTTGTCCGAGGGCGCTGAGTTAGCGCTGATCGTTTCAAGGCACTGAGTGATCACTATCTAAGCGTACTGCTTGTCCGAGGGCGCTGAGTTAGCGCTGATCGTTTCAAGGTGCTGAGTGAACGCTATCTAAGCGTACTGGGTGAGCACTGCTTGTCCGAGGGCGCTGAGTGACCGCTGATCGTTTCAAGGCGCTGAGTGATCACTATCTAAGCGTACTGTTTGAGCACTGTTTGTCCGAGGGCGTTCAGTGGCCGCTGCTCGTCTGATGGGCCAAATTGATTACTGCTCGTCTAAGGGCGCTGAATGAACACTACTTGTGCAACGGTGCTGAGTGAACACAGCTTGACACTTCCTCGCACTGGCGCACTAGGCTGCTTGGTCTCCATGCTGCCACTAATGTTCACGACAAATGAAAGATAGTTGTTGTTCATGATACTTTTCATGTTTCCTGATGTCCGTAATTCCTGTTTGTTGGCACCTGTGGCATTTTAACGACTTGGATGTGTATTAATATATTCGTATTCAAGAATGTGAAAAAAATACATCTCTACATCACATTCTTTCGTCGATCGAATTTGGAGGAATTTGACAACGTGAGAGAGCAGGATCTGCAAGATATGGAAGAAGAATGGGAGGCGTTCAGAGATACCTTGTGGAGATGTTCGAGAAATGTGTGTGGTCTGCGATGTGTGGGCGGGTGCAGACGGAAGAACTGCGAGTGGTGGAACGAGGAGGTCAAACTGGCGGGGGCGCAGAAGAGAAGAGCTATTGAGGAGTGGCTGCAGCCGAAGTCGGTGGTGGCCTATGACAACTATAAGGAGAAGAGGAAAGAGGTAAAGCGAGTGGTGGGGAGAACCAAGAAGGACGTTGATACCAGGTGGGGCAGACGGTTGCGCTATATTTTTGAGGAGAACAAAAATATGTTCTGGAAGGAGGTTAAGAGGTTAAGGCGGTGGAAGATGAGAATGACCAGTTGATGACGGAGAGTGGTGGTGCACGGAAAAAGTGGGCCGAGGATTTTGACGAATTGCTGAATGTCGAGGATGACAGAAAGGCTGGCATTGCTGCTGTGGGTGGTGGTGCGCGGATGCCGATTTTTGGAGCGAGCCTTGATGTGGGCATTACTAGGGAAGAGATGCAGGAGGTAATGGAGGTGATGAAAGCTGGGAAAGCCCCTGGTTTGGATGGCGTTGTGACTGAGTGCCTGAAAAGGGTGGAATAATGATAGTTGAATAGTTTACAAGTGTTTACAAGTGTATGAAGACAACAACAGGCCTTTTGGCCCAAACTGGGTTGCCTTTTAATAGAAGGAGGTAAGTTCTGAAGTAGAACGACTAAGATAGCGTCTTTTGTCGGTGTATTTTCTGTTTTAATAGATCGAGAAAGGGAAAGTTTGTTGATGGAAACAACATTTAACAATGATTATCGAAACAACTCAAATAAGCACCTGAAGAAAAGCCACCGACCAGATCAACACCCACGGTGTTGATCTGAGATCGTACAGTTTCATTACTCGAAAACCGAAATACAACGAGCAGGTACCAATGCCGGGCACCTTATTTACCGTGCCACTGCCAGGTTCTGGCACTAACTTAAC
>SDVV010041866.1:0-10393 GCA_016164225.1 Gammarus roeselii | reverse complement strand
TCCTCTCCAATTGCGCAGTCCGTACAGTCTTTAATCCTTTTAATCAGCACTCTCCCGTACAACTTACCAACAACACATAACAGGCTAATACCTCTCGAGTTGCAGCATTCATTTTTATCTCCTTTGCCCTTATATAGCGGAACAATGCAGGCACTGCGCCACTCACTCGGTACCACGCCTGCCGCAAAACACAAGTTCAGTAACCTCACCAACCATTCGACAATCGTTACTCCACCCTTCTTCAGGCACTCGGTCGCAACTCCATCCAAACCAGGGGCTTTCCCTGCTTTTATCGCGTCCACCACCTCCTGTACCTCTTCCCTGGTAATGTCCGCAGTAAGTCTTTCTCCCAAAACTGGCATCCGAGCACCACTACCCACAGCAACAATGTCAGCCTCTCTGTCATCCTCGACATTCAACAACTGATCAAAATACTCGGCCCACCTCTTCCGTACATTACCACTTTCCAACAACAACTGGCCGTTTTCATCTTTCACCACTTCCTCCTTCCCGGTCCCTCCCTAAATTCTTTGTCCCTTGTTATTGGACAAAAAATTTAGAAAAAGTCTCCTGGCCACTGTTGTCTCACACTATATTATGGATGTGTCCGCATACTTGACGATGTCCTTGCTCACTAGGTGACGATCAACGCGGTCACGTCCCCGTACTCGGATGACGAGGACCTTGCTGGCAGCGGTTCCGGCATCGATGACGAAGACGGCGACTACGACAGGAGCGGCCAGAGCGCCAACCTGCACGCCGCCAAGGTGAGGGAAGAAGGCTTAGGTGAGAGGTGCACCGACTGAATGGTCTTTGTTAACATAGTGTGCTGAGGAGGTGAGCCGTAAGCTGTTAAAGCTTTTATGCAGAGCACTCTCTGATATTGATCTGAGAGGAAATAGGCTTCTGACGAACCTTAGTTCACCAACTGTTGCTTTCCTTTAGGCCCTGCATTCATGACGTGACTTTGCATTCGCCTCGCTCTTCATTCATGACGTCACTCTGCCTTCATGTCGCTCTGGATTCATGACATCACGCTGCATTCATGACGTCACTCTACATTTATGACGTCACTCTGAATTCATGACGTCACTCTGCATTCATGACCTCACTCTGCGTTCATGACGTCACTTTGCATTCATGACGTCACTCTGCATTCATGACGTCATTCAGCATTCATGACGTCACTCTGCATTCACGACGTCATTCTGCATTCATGATGTCACTCAGCATTCATGACGTCACTCAGCATTTATGACATCACTCTGCCTTCATGACGTCACTCTGCATTCGCCTCGCTCTACATTCATGACATCACTCTGCATTCATGTCGCTCTGGATTCATGACGTCACGCTGCATTCATTACATCACCTCTACATTTATGACGTCACTTTGAATTGATGGCGTCACTGTGCATTCATGACGTCACTCTGGATTCAAAACGTCACTCTGCATCATTGACAGCACTCTGCATCCATGTTGCTCTGCACTCATGACTTAACTTCATTTATGACGTCTCTCTGCATTCATGACGTCACTCTGTTTTCATGTCACTCTGCATTCATAACGTCACTCTATTTTTCTGACGTCACTCTGCATTCATTACATCACTCTGCATTCATGTTGCTCTGGATTCATGACGTCACACTGCATCCATGACGAAACTCTGCAATCATGACTGCACTGCATTTATGACGTCATTCGCTCTGCATTTGCATCGCTCCTATTTCATGACATCACTCTACATTCATGACGTCGCTCTGCATTTGCATCACTCCTATTTCATGACGTCACTCTGCATTCATGACATTACTCTGCAGTCATGTTGCTTCACATTCATGACGTCACTCTGCATTCATGACGTCACTTTACATTTATGACGTTACAGTGCATTCATGTTGCTCTGCATTCATGACGTCACTTTGCATTCATTACGTCACTCTGCATTTATGACGTTACTCTGTATATATGACGTCACTCTGCATTTATGACGTCACTCTGCATTTGTGTCGCTCTGGATTCAAGACGTCACTCTGCATTCATGACGTCACTTTGCATTCATAACGTCACTTTGCATTTATGACGTTACTCTGCATTTATGACATCACTTTGCATGCATGACGTCACTTTGCATTTATGACGTTACTCTGCATTTAGGACGTCACTCTGCATTTATGACGTCACTTTGCATTCATGTCGCTCTGGATTCAAGAGATCACTCTGCATCCACGACGACACTCCGCATTCATGTCGCTCTGCATTCATGACTTCAGTGCATTTATGACGTCACGGTGCATTCATGACGTCACTATGTTTTCATGCTACTTTGCATTCTTGACGCCACTCTACATTCATGACATCTCTTTGCCTATGTGACGTCACTCTCATTCATGACGCCACTCTACATTCATGACGTCACTCTGCATTCATGTCGCTCTGCATTCATGATGTCACTGCATTCATAACGTCACTTCATTCATGACGTCACTCTGCATTCATGACGACACTCTGCATTCATGACGTCACTCAGCATTTATGGGATTATTTCCCTCAAATGCAGATTTACTCCTCAAATATATGAGTTTTCTTTGTGGAATCTGATGCTCAGCAGAGTTTTTCAACTAAATTAGCCCAGTCAATCCTAGCGTTATCATTGTGGACGAAGCTAAATTGGTGACAATCTAGCGGTACAGTTTTCCAGTCCGTTATCATTGATTCAGGGAATAATTGAATACGCAATGCTTGTGGCGTTCTTTGAGCGCTACTTCTTGTGTGTGGATTGCATACATAACCTTCTGCAACGGGAACCGATTGATTTGAACGATGAATTTAATTAGCATAACTTTGTGTATAGGTGCATTCGGGATGACGTCAGCAAGCCTGAACCAGCAGCTACTTAGGGTGAAGAATTGCTTCTCAGTTTAAAAATAGCTAAAATTCACGTGGAACAGACCGTGTAGAAGCTGAGCGTGGGGGTACAGATCGTGTAGTAGCTGAGCGTGGGGGTACAGACGCTCCCGCTATTTTGAAGAGATGGTGCGTTCTGAACGCATCAAGGCGGCTTATTGGACTTGATTGCCGCGGTTTGATGATTCCATGTCCCTCAGGTGCACTGCCCTGCACCCGTGGGGTTGCCGGAAAACACTCACCTCCCGCTCCCCGTGCTCCCAGTTACACCAGTCGCAAGCCTCGTTCCGCCCACCACTCCGACCACGCCCCTCACACCGGTGAGTCTAAGGATGGGCTCGAACCAAACAAGTCCTCTTTTTACTCTTACGGTCAAAAAATTAAAGTTCGATATAATAATAATAATAATTTAATGGTAATATTAGCCTGAGTCTCCTTTTGCAGAAACTCGAGGCTCTTCCTTATCGCATGGTGGTGGAGGTACTGCAAACCACAGATGGTGCTGGGGAGGAAGCTAAAGTTAAACTTCGAGCAACCGCTACCATTGCCACCGGTGAGTTGGCTCGTGGGGGTTGGGTGAGGTGCATTGCCACCGGTGAGTTGGCTCGTGAGGGTTGCTACCATTGCCAGCGGTGAGTTGGCTCGTGGGGGTTGGGTGAGGTGCATTGCCACTGGTGAGTTGGCTCGTGAGGGTTTCTACCATTGCCATCGGTGAGTTGGCTCGTGGGGGTTGGGTGAGGTGCATTGCCACTGGTGAGTTGGCTCGTGAGGGTTGCTACCATTGCCATCGGTGATTTTTATTTTCCTCAAGGCTATTTATTTGGCAGACATTTCGAGGCTATTTATTTGGCAGACATTTCGAGGCTATTTATTTGGCAGACATTTCGAGGCTATTTATTTGGCAGACATTTCGAGGCTATTTATTTGGCAGACATTTCGAGGCTATTTATTTGGCAGACATTTCGAGGCTATTTATTTGGCAGACATTTCGAGGCTATTTATTTGGCAGACATTTCGAGGCTATTTATTTGGCAGACATTGCGAGGCTATTTATTTGGCAGACATTTGTGAGTTGACTCATGAGTGTTGTCTCTCAGTAGAGTACTCTCAGTAGAAAATTGTCTACAAAACTTTCTGAGTATTTCGTTTTGAAGTTCCTGGCAGAAGTCGGGCAAAATTATTTAAAAAAATATGTGTACTGTAGGTGCTCTATTTCAGCCAACACTGGGTAGGAGATACTTTTTGGATAAGTTGGCACGTGGAAGGTTGCTCTCAGTAGAGTAGTTTTCAGCTCGTAGACAAACGAGACAGTGCTTCTTGGACGGCTTGTTCGGAAGAGGTGCTCTTAATGTAGTACTCTTCTTCTCATAGGCAAACGAGACAGTGCTTCTTAGACGGTTTGTTCAGTAGAGTACTCTTCTCATAAACAAATTATTTAAATTAAATCAGTTATTTCAATCGTGTGGCAATGGGGTTTCAATTATTAAATGTAACACATTAAACTTCATTATCAAATACAATATTTGAATTACGATTTGGAAGAGGTTGCTCGTCGTGGAGTACTCATCGGTTCATAGGCAAACGAGATAGTACTTCTAAGGTGATTTGTCCGGAAGAGGTTTCTCTCAGTACACTTCTGCTCATAGGCAATTGAGACAGTGCTTCTTGGATGGTTTGTTAGAAAAAGGTTGCTCTTGGTGGAGTACTCTTCTGCTCATAGGCAAATGAGACAGTGCTTCTTGAATGGTTTGTTCTGAAGAGGTTGCCGTCAGTACTCCTCTGCTCAAAGGCAAACGAGAGTGCTTCAAGGATGATTTGTCCGGGAGAGGTTGCTCTTAGTACTCTCCTGCTTTCTAGGCAAACGAGACAGTGCGTCTTGGATGGTTTGTTAAGAAGAGGTTGCTCTTAGTACTCGCCTGCTTCTAAGGCAAACGAGACAGTGCGTCTTGGATGGCTTGTTCGGAAGAGGTTGCTCCTAGTTAAGTACTCTTCTGCTCATTGGCAAACGAGACAGTGCTTCTTGGATAACATGTTCAGAAAAGGTTGTTCTTTATTGAGTACTCATTTACTTGCTGTTTAAGGTGAATAATGATTTTTTTTTTCATAATCTATAACCACGTGTTCTGGCGACGTAAGTCATCTCCCAAAACAAGAGTTAAAATACTTTACTTTTTTATTTATTGACGATTATGTATTTTTTTGTCTTTTCTATAGACGTGACCATAAGTGTAATAGCCTTCTGTTATATAGAAGGATCATTAGTTTGTGCTTGGGTGCTCCTGCCCTGACTATTCTGGTTGATTTGGGTGTGGTCGGAGAGGTGTTATGTAATTTTAATTTCATCACTGTTCTTGTTGTTGAGGGAAGGGAGCGTAGTATTGGAAGTCGGACCAATGATTTCAAAGCATTGAGGGTGCCTTGTGCGGGATCGGGAGAATTTAAAGTCGGGCCATGACGTGCGGCCAATGAGATCGAAGCATTAAGGGTGCCTTGTGCGGGATTGAGCCACCCAGCGGAGGCCTCGACCAGGACCAGGAGCCGACCGGGCCTTGCGCGTGGAATCGTCTCCAAAGGGGGAGCCGTGGCCTCACACATTCACCGTTGAGGCTCAACGATTTGGGAACTACAAACGATGACGCGTACGTCCGCTGCCAATTAGCGAGTGGGTGCCACTTATCGTCGGCAGTCGCAGGGCATCATCTTCAAGGGGGGAGCGGTGACCTCACACAACCAACATCGGACTTATTGTCGGGAGTCGCAGGGCATCATCTTTAAGGGGGGAGCGGTGACCCCACACAACCAACGTCGGACCTATCGTCGGCAGTCGCAGGGCATCATCTTCAAGGGGGGAACCGAGACCCCACACATCCAACATCGGACCTATCGTCGGGAGTCGCAGGTGTCAATCTGCGGGAGCATCATCTTCGAGAGGGGAGTAGAGCAACCCGCCGAGGTGATTCGTCCTTTAGTCGTAGGGGATCGTGGTGATTCTTCAGTTTCGTCGTAGCGGATCCTTGAGATCTTCGGGCGACAGTTGTGTGGGTCCCTTCGGTGCTGGGTAGCTAGCTCGTAACTGTGACAGTTAGTTCCGAACGGGCCACTCAGGTCTGGACAGGTGTGTATGCCTCTGTTGTGCGGTACCCAGTTGTGCGACGAAAGTGAAGAGGTTCTCTGGCGATTGTGTAACACCGGTACAGTTTATAGACGGAAACACGGTCAATTTAGGTGTGGTGCTCTCAGGTATCGTATTCCACAATACTTTATCGAATTAGCTTCTAAATACATCCTAAACTCGTCCAGAATTGTTATCATCCATGCAATCAATTCAATAATAATTCTATGTCTGTTGTCCAGTCTTCTTTATTCGCCTTGACCTCTCCTTCGCAAACACAATCCCTATATCCTCCAATCATCTTCAATCTACGTTTCATTACAGAGTAAGTTGGTGGGGAAGAGGGGAGATCCTGGAGGGTGGGGCGGGAGAAGGCCAGAAGGAGGGGAGAGACGTGGTTGGGCGACAGGCATTGAAGATGAAGCAACGGGAAGAAGGATAAGACTAGGCAGTTATGCAAGTATCGTGGGCCCGTGGAGCGACTGTGATGTTGGGTGGGCTGGCAATACACATATTACAGGCCCAGTCTCTGGTGTACTCTGTCAGTGTTTTGAGAGAGGTGCACTGCAGATGAACCCACTGCTTGCATTGAACGGATCTACCACCGGCGAGGGAAGATGTAATCATTTTTGGTGCATGTTGAGCATTGGCCCAGCATTGGTCTAAATGAATCAGGTTTGGAGTAGGGGGATGTACTATCGGTTAAACAGATGAGACCTTATTTTTAATTGCGCGTTTTTTACGACATCCCTGCACCGAGATTGTATGTTCTATAGTATGGATTTACACATTTGCGTTTCCTCCAGACGTTTGGCTGTAAACATACAACCATAAAAACTTACCTAACTGCATACAATTTGATTTAAATGAAGTTTAAATAAAACGCGAAATTAAAAATAAGGTCTCTATCTTTGTGACCGATAGTAAATGAACGCCGGGTGTACATGTATTCAGGCTAAAAAGACATCTTTGGCCTACCCAAGGGGTCTCCGCTACCCAGGGCGTGACGCTCCGGGTCAGATCTCTCGGGAGTGATCCGTGAAAAATTGGTTCACGAAATGTATCATCATTGATCAAACCCTTATTTCATAGAGCAAACTTGGCAATTTTCAATTGGGCCACATAATTTTCAATGTCTGGTGGCTCTGTAAGACAGAAGGACAGGATAGGCTGAAAAGAAGACCACATTGTTACTAGCGATGGCGTTTGCGCGATACAGACTCAAAGTGAAACTTTAAAAAATTGTGAACGTAAAACTTTAAACTAAGCATGACGCTAGAATAGGGGTTGGATTACTTACTAGAAAGAGCCAAGGTTAATTGAGTCACTTGTGGCGAGATTGTTGACGAGTACGTTACCTTTTGGGAGCCCGATCGTTGATCGCAGCTCAGGTTGACAACAACGGGGACGAGGGACCGACAGTGCTGCCAACCAGCGGGCCACATTGCTAACATGCACAGCCAAGTATAATAAATTGACCTTTGCTCTCCATTCTGTTACGTGCAGTGATGAACTCAACATCGGTGGTAGTTCTTGAATGTTCGTCTTTTAAGTAAAGTCTTGTAAAAGAGGTTGAGTTTTCTGTAGCGCACTTAAATCGTCTAGAAACACGCACCTGCCGATTTTGGAGGGAATAATAATGTTGAGTCAGAGCAAAGGCTACATTCTAAAACAAATCCTCTACGAAACAATGTTTAAATCCCATTTGCTAGGTGGGCTGGTGTTAGCACTGGCGGGATCCTCTAACTGTTATTTGTGCTGTGGAAACCGCAATGTTTGTGCTGCTACATGACAAATTAGTCCATACGTCTTGATTTAGTGAAATAATATTTGTTTAGGTTACAATGATCTCGGGAGGCTAATTTCCTACTGTTGTGGGCAATAGCATGCAGCCCAGCAAGACGGCTTGTCAGGACAGCAAAAGACTCTTGGGTAACATGAAGTATCAATCGCAATACCACAAAGTTGAGAGCCACCTTAAGGACGCATTGTTTGGTAATGACTGAGGCTGGGTATGTGCTGATTGGATGAGTAGCTCCGTGTATCACTGAAAAAAAAATCCGTTCCGTACTGTGAAGACGTTTAACCGATGACAAAGCATTAGACGATTCAACTGAGCATCTTCTGTTGTGCAGACGTGAGCCCATGGGTGAGACTCGTGCTGGAGCAATGCTGGCTGAACGGTTACCCCGAACCGGAACGAGTCCGCAAGACGCTGGTGCGGAAGTCCTGTGACGTCATCCCGTCCGTATCGGTGATACCACGCAAGTATCATCACACCACAGCCTTTAACTTCACGGTGAGTGGACGGGTGGGCTCAGACTGGGGGGAGACTGAAAAAAGTAATAGGTTTCCGACAAAGAGGACTTTCAAGTTGTTGTTGGTGTGAGATGTAGAGAGATTCTGTCCAACTGTGACGGTGACATACTAATATTAGCAACATACTTGTCAAGGGGAAGCACTGGATATACGATAGCTATGTACATTATTATTAATTGTTTTGCACCGTATCATTTAAAATGGGCCTGGCAGTTTGTTGGTGACAATTCAGTAATACATATTTTTCAAATTTGACTTCTAAGCAGTTCAAGCCTCTCACGAACGCCTCCAGCAAAGCAACACGCTTTTTTGCTGTTGCCACCAGCGTTTTCCAGCTATACAGTTGCCGTTGGCGAAATAAATGTAAATCCTACTTGGGTAAAATAGGTAACAGACAACAATACAATCTGTCAGTTTTCTGTTATCCATGAAAGTGCTGCCCCCAGATACGAAGTGGTAAACCCGATCACTCGAATTCATTGTGATACCTCCGCCCCCCAGTGACCGAGCTGTTCTCTCTTCCTTTATCAGGTCGGTGAGGGGCAGCGGGATGTGTACCTACACTGCAAGTTGGGTATTTGCTCCACAGACCCTGACCGCGCCAAGGAGTACTCGGTACAACTGGTGAGTTCCGCCCGTCGTTCAATGTTATTGGGCAATGGGAACTGAGGAGGTTAGCTCAATGTACTCCATTGCTTGTTTAGCGTGCCAGATGAAAAATCAGTGTGGCATTAGGTATTCGTGCTGCCATTATCAAATAGCTTGTTTAAAGATATTCTAGTACCCATTTTTCTGTGATGTACGTGTAAATTAGCTATCGTAACTTTTGATAAGTACGTACACAACAGGCTTGATAGGGTGCCATTGGCAGTGTCACCCAAGCTCCATCGGAGGAGGATCGCAGGAAAAAGTCCAATTTGCTTTTAATCAGATAGAAACTAATCAGGTTTCAGAAAAAATGTAATCGTTGTTTAGGTGAAAATGTACGGCATCATTGCAAAAAGCTGATTTGTTGAGTAGCTGAACCAGTTGAAGCTGTTGGGCTTTGCTTCTGACACCGATCTCGGACCTCATTCTTGATCCAAAGTGTGGGGTGCTGGGTCTTTCAGCCGCACCATTTAGTGCCAAATGGCAAAGTTTTTTGCGTGTGAGTGTATGAAAGTGGTGGGAGGTGCACCATGCCGTCGGTCACGTCCTTTCTGGATGACTGCACTTGTGGATATCTCGCTTCTTGAACAATCTGTTTTCCACCACCAGCTGCCGCTATATGCACAACCCCATCAGGTTCTCTCCCCTGCCACTTCTACCTGGAACGCCATACCGCCCTACCACATCCTTCATCACTACATCTCTATCTGACACATTCAGCCCACTAGTACCACCACATTGTATTGACTTACAAAACTCTCAATACACTTGGAGAAATCCGAAAGGGCTTTTTCTCCTCCTCACTCCTCGCTGCTCCGTAAGCACTCACAAACTCCGACCTTCTCTTGCTCAACCTCCCTTCTCACCCGACTTCCTTCTACTTACAACACCAAACACACATTTGCCCTTACCATTAATTTTCGTCCTAATCAATGCAACACACCAGATTTTTTTCTCACAAACACCTCATCAACCGTGACTTGGGGTGGATGGATGCTTATTCATTCTATAGATCATTAACACTTTATTTTAGTATTTTATTATTTCTTCTTGCTTGGGCTCTATTATTTTTCTCTGCCCTTTTTTCATGGTGATAAATTTTGAATTTGTTATCATTATTATTATATGTAACGAGGTTGGTTGAGAGAAGGTGACCCAGGGAGAGGAGGTACTCGTGGGATCCGCGGGACTCGAGGACCCGGGGTTTCGGGAACCCGAGGGACTTGGGAGACCAGGTGGATTTGGGGTGGTCCACTTGGATCTTTCTGGGGCCTTTTGGGACTCCCTTGAGACCCTTTGGGAGCCTTTTGAGAAACTGTGGGACCCTAAAGAGGCTCCTCTGAATCCTGGAACCTCTGCTCCCCCCTCCCAGTGCTGTAAAACCCTTACACAGAAAAATGTTTGTG
>SDVV010041865.1:0-10393 GCA_016164225.1 Gammarus roeselii | reverse complement strand
ATTAGGAAATTATATGGGCTAATCATTTATACGAGAACATAACTATTCATTCCCAAAACACGATGTGAGCAGCTTGGCGAAACATAAGTAATGATTTTCGACCGCCTTCTCTGGTCTTAGCTAGGTCCTTGGTATCGGTGGCTTTCGAAGGGTTATTTATCGATGTTGAGCAATATTTCTCACCTGACTAACGCTTTTAGTACACATTTTAGATGAACGGCGACCTTTGGAAGACGTGTATGCGACACTTGCAATCCTATCCTTGTAACCAAAACTTTCTTTTTGGTCTTCAGCGAGATTTTTCTCGGCGTTAGTTTTTTAATTATAGCTACAGTGTTTTGGCATCAAATCGTTTCAGTTTTTTTTCTTACTATTGCCAACATTATCATTCATTAAAATCCCGCAGATTTCCGAAATATACTTTATTCTCCTAGCACTCAAACGTTTGAGACATGATTCTCTCTCTTCATGTTTCATTACCAAAATTTTGAAACAAAGTCAGATATACATTTTATTTCGTTGTGCAATTTCTGTTCGCACCCTGTTGAGCACTGTCTTTATCATTATTTTTGATACCCAGGTCTGGATTATTATGTTCTATCAATACACCTGTTGCATCCTTAGAGCTTGTATTTCCTCGATCATTTTTAAGATTATCATATTCAATATAATGGTGTCCCTTGAGATGACGCCAAAATCCGAATGTGGAGCTTGATTTGCATAGTTTTATCTCCACACTGCAAGTAACACATATCCCCGTGTTTTCCTTTCTGTTGAAATACTTCCATATCAAACTGGGCGACATCCTTCTACACCGAAAGGACTCCGTTAACTGAATGAGTTCAAATTTGAGTCCAAATTTTATATATATTTTTTTACATGCATATATACAGGGCCATTATCCTCACTGTGGCGGCACATGTGTCGACACAATGCATGTATTCAGGGTCGTTATCCTCACTGTGGCGGCACATGTGTCGATTTAATGCATATATACAGTGTCG
This sequence comes from Gammarus roeselii, assembly GCA_016164225.1. Lineage (NCBI taxonomy): Eukaryota > Metazoa > Arthropoda > Malacostraca > Amphipoda > Gammaridae > Gammarus > Gammarus roeselii. The sequence continues at coordinate 9,389 of SDVV010041865.1, read as the reverse complement.
TTATCCTCACTGTGGCGGCACATGTGTCGACACAATGCATATATACCTGGTCGTTAGCCTCACTGTGGCGGCACATGTGTCAACACAATGCATATATACAGAGTCGTTAGCCTCACTGTGTCGATACCATGTAGGGATATACACACATTTTTGTGAAAAAGGGTTACCATACAATGCTGGATGCATACCTAGGCAACTTAACCTAACCTAACCTACAGAACAACATTCCTTTCTTTTGTTACAAGATATTTAATGTGGATTAGCTTTACGTCATGTTATGTTAAATCAACTAAACATCCCAACCTAACCTAACCTACTGTATTCAAGTTCAATGTAATTTCGATCGTCTTTTTCATGCATGCATATGATTCTTAGTGTTTTAGGATTGATGCATAAAAAATATTTCCACTTGACTCTACACATTGATATCCTTTGATGTTTTCATACGCATTTCCAATTGTTGATCATGCAAATTTTATCTGTTTTCATACATAATTTCATCATTGTTTGAAAGTCTTACCTATTTTCATATGATTCTTGATGCTTGATTTGACACAATTTCTACAACACTTTTACATGTTATTCACACCCATCAAAAACCTAACCTAACCTAACATAACTTCATGTTTGGTACCTAGCCTAACTTAATGTACGGTTTTCAGTCATTGATATATACGTATGAGCCCCCCTCCACATGGTTCTTTATAAAACTTGCACCTAATTATTTCTGCTTCGCGGTCAATCTCGACTCATATATGTTAGCATAGAGGACAGATATTCAATCTCAGATGGATTGAATAATACAAGCAATTCATGAGTGTTTCCATTATCAAACAAACAGGGCACAAGGTCTCACACTATGTTTTCTTATTTTCCTTCGATACCTCCTGGCACTTCATCTTTGGACAACTTGCACAGTTGATTTGCCTTTTCTTTCCTATAATTTTCATGCTCGTCACGATGACTTCGTTTCAAATGTCGCCATACCTTACTTGTAGATTTATGATTATTTAATTTTATTTCTTTCTGGCAAAACTTACAGACCCCCATCACCCCATTACTTTCGAACAAACGACGACTCAAGCTATACCCCATCCTTCCACAACAGAATCACAATCTTGACTGTGTATGATGAGATCGAAATCTGATTTATATCCTATCAATCTGTATCACATCTAAAACATTCACCCCCGAAATAGGTTTATGGCAATGAGTGAATCATATTCTTCTACTGATTTTGACAATTCGATGTTGCCTCCTCCTCACACTATGTAAGCAATTCATTGCTTAACCTTTGAAGTTTTTAGGATATCATAAACAATTTTTTTTAGGATTTACATTGTTCCATTATTTTTTATTAGTATTGATTACAGATCCTACTAAAGGCATCAATGATTTTCTATCTCGTTGTTTTGATTTGTATCAGCATGGTGCGTACATACAACCATACCCATTATCACTGTGTATCAGTCTCCTCTCAAGCTCCTTCATATACTCCAACATATCTGTGATACGAATATGGTAGCCTGTTCCATCCCCGTGATTCCATAGATGTAGATCCTTGCAATTCCATAAATGTTCTTCTTTTTCTTTGCAAACTTAAATTATTCGAATCTTCTCCAATTCAATATACGTTCAATCTTTATCTGGAAGAAATTCCATCAAATGCTCCAGATTTTCTTTTGTTTCTGGGTAAAATTTATTTTCCACCAACCCAACTTTATTACACTTGTGGAAGTTTTTTGCTTGGATCATATCAATTTCAAGATTCACCTTCTTATTTTCTTTTGACTCAGTTACATACGACTAAATGTTTCGAAATTAGTTATCCAAATTGTTTCCTTTATTCTTTTTTCATTTATGGATAATAGTTCCTAATCCTATGATTCTTGTTCTCCGCATTTGTAGACAATTGATATCGTCATCAATAGCCAAATATCCTCGATCCAAGCCAAACCATCTCCGAAGATTTCTTTCATCCAACACTCGTAAACAAATTTTTGAGACGTGAACATCCATGTTTATATATTCAAAGACGATCCGTCCGACTCCGCTCGTTCTCCACGTAACACTGACTCCTAGCTAGTTGTATGCCGAGATTGGAGTCAGTGTTACGTGCATTACATGCATTACAACGCCTCCTGCCTTGCATTAAAAAGTGCGATTGATATTAAGCAAATTGAAGGTATCATAGATATATGTATCTCATCAGCTCCAAACAGAACCTAAAGCAAAAGTCTACACCTTCTTTTATGACACACATAATTGAACACTGCCTCAGTAAATTGGAAAACAAACGTTACTATCTCGACGCATGTATAACTCTTGTCTCCGGGCATCCTGACATCCCCCCAAAAAATCCAATGAAGTTGAACCAGCCGTCACTAAAAAGAGGGAAAGATGTGATTTGGGTGAGGATGTCGATGAACAAATGGATTTAACATGTAGGAGGTGAAAGTCGGGTGAGACCTTCTTTTGGCGTGTGTATTCGCATGAAGACGAAAAATACGTCAAATTGAACATATTATAACCTGTAAATGTTCATGGTATGTAAATAAAACTTGAAAATGTTTGATTGTCCACAGAAACATGCATTAAAGATGAGTGAAACAGTACTGCAACCGACCTTAAAATATTACAAAAACGATGTAAATGTTCCTATGTATACCCATGTATCTATATCATGAAAAATATATAAAAAGTCCTAACTGTGTTCCATTGTCAACACATATATGGATTGAAAATATATGAAACGTACTGCGCCTACTATCTTAATCTTAACGATGTGATCGATCGCCCACTACCTATAGATATTAAATACATATGAAATAAACGACTGAAAAAAAAAAAAAACATTGCCTAAATTCAATATCAAGCATCCAACCAACTTCCGAATGAGTCATTTATACCCCAACTACATGAGAAAACAAACATATATGTATAGAAAAATATATAGAATTATAACGAAACATTGACTCAAACATAGCGATCATGGTATGACAATGAACAGCTAAGAGCAAACGCACCTAGTTTGCCAGAGCGCATCCAAAATTTTGCCATGGGATCCCTACACTCCAACCCCCCCCAGAAACTCTCCATACCAGAATCGAAAAAATATATATAACGAGCACGAGTTAGTGACCAAACGTACCTCTATACAACCATCTAAAGGAGGAAAAACATAAATAAATACAAAACATATCAGATACGATACAAATGGAAAATGTTCATTACATAAAACCTGCCAATGTACATCCGAAAGCTGTCCGTCCGTTCGTCAGAATGAGTCACCCGTAAGCCAAGGGATTAAAGGTACATCCCAATGCATGTCCAAATGAAACAAATGCTATTCTTACCGAACACGACAAGTGATTAAAGGTACACTATACATCGTGACCTAATGAATCAACGCTATTTTCACCGAATGCGGCAAAGTGATTAAAGGTATACCCTACTGCATGCCCCGAGAGGAGTGCAAGTCAAGATAAGATCTTGATGTGACATTGATGGATAAAAAAGTCGTCCAGTGCCACTTGCGTTTGGACTACAGGAGACGCTTAAAAGGAATGGATTTAATCAAACAATATCGATCGCGCTATATAATACCATGTATAAACTACGGTTATCATTTGTGAGAGGAGCAGATGGCATAATCTACGATACCCTAAGGGAACAACATCGAATACATAACATAATGTATGGGGAATAACCATTGGAAACTAAACAGAATCGTTATAAAAGCTTCTATTCAGATGTATCCTACACTAATAAAACACAGTAATATGTATTAGGCCACCATTTCTTGCATTACTTCATCAATTACGAATAACTCTAAATAAATCAGGTTTGAGCAATAAAAGTTTATATTCAAATGAGTCATACATAACAAAATGTGCGAGCAATAAAAACCAGTGAAATAACAGGGTGCCTGTGAAATTATATAATAAGATATTAAAGTAGCTTATTCAAATGTATCCTACACTAGCAAAACATGTTTATATGTACCGTCATTTCTTGCGAACAAACCAATTAAATAAAATAAAAACATACTTACAGTCTACAATGCGAATAAACAAACTGTCAAAATTCGTAACGAGAGGAATATATCTAGAGATAAGATCCACTAAGTGACACAAATCTATTAAACCCTGTCTTGGGCACTCTCCTCCTGGGCGCTGCACCTGTACTTACAGTAACTAACTTGACCACAAGAGTATTTTCCTCAACCTACAAGTTTAATGTCCGAGATATACAGCGAGTAAGTCGGTTACACTAAGAAATAACATACTTTCTGACAATTTCATTGTTCGAATAAAAAAGCTTGCGGTTTTGGCACCTCAAAAATTGGCAGTTTTGGCCTCCCTATGCGCTCAACCCTTTCCCCCATACCAACCGCTAACTTAGCCCTATCTTATTCCTCCACATCCGCGTTTTGGAGCCCATCCCTTATTCCTTCACAGGGCACGTTTCCCGGTCCCTATGTGCCTGATCCCCTTCCCCTACCCATCGCTAATTATGTCCCATATTATTCCTTCACAGGGCACGTTTCTCGGTCCCTATGCGCCTGATCCCCTCGCCCTACCCATCGCTAACTATGCCCTATCTTATTTCTTCACAGGGCACGTTTCCCGGTTCTTTCCTCTACTAGTGTTAATGTCAGATTCCAACCAGGTTTCAGTCAGACACAGAATGTCAAATGAGTCCTCCTTCATCATCATTTTGATGTGTTCCATTTTTGTTCGTAAGCTTCTAACGTTTATATGTTTAAACTACTATTTAGGTTCTGATGGGTATTTACAGACTTGGTTGCTGAGGGGTGGTTGCTACTCCCAACTTGAACAATTTGTGCCACTAGTTATTTGTTTTTACTTACAGGAGAGTTGGTGTCACTTTGGGATAATTGCTGAGGCATCTCTTTATCGAATACGGATGCATCATTGTCGTATTGCAAAGGAGAATACCTATTGAAACACTGCACATTTGTTTCCGCATGCTTGTTTCGCTTCGCTGCAATATTTTGTTGTTCGAAATGTAACTTCAGAGAGTGGGTTGGTGTAAGACTACTATAGTGGTCCACTTTCTTGGCTACAAATATTGAGTATTGAGCAGCTTCATCACTCATAAGGTTGGTCGGATTAATTACAGGTTCCGTTACAATGTCCGGGTTTGTTTCATCTAAGATTGTGATTTGTATTTTGAGTGCGTTGCTGAGAATTGCGGGGACTGAATCGCCAAAACGGCTATTGTACTCTTTGTTTTCAAAATACTTTTCTATCTCGGAGAGGAACCTATCATATTTTTTATACTTAGTGAAGGCTTCGTAATCTTCTATGTAGTTGAAGGATTCCTCCATTGCTTACTTTTTATCACCTCAAAGATGTTTTCATTGTTAAGTCCTGTTTGTTTTACTAAAGATCCTTTCACCGCGTGGATCATACAATGTCCGTCTGCTAGTGTTGATTGTCTTTTTAATCTTAAATCATTAAGAATGGTGTCAATGTTGGTATTCCTGGAGAATTGTTGCAAGTTTTCTGTCACCTGCATTGGCATTCTGTCATCCGTTTTGTTGTTTCTTGTGTCAAAAAGACCACCCTCCTTTAGATTCTTAATATGCTCTTCAGCAACACTCCTACTGACGTTATCTACGAATCTGGTTGCTAATTCTCGAGTGGCATTGTTTGTATATTTGGGATATTCTTGCTTTCGGTTCTGTTCTTTGTTGTTGAGGGTAGGTTGGACTAGGGGAGACCGAACAGAACCAATGGAAAAAAAATTAGATCGGTGATTGAAGAGAGACATGGCTGAGGAAGGCTGAACTGTGTTATAGGAAGGAATGAGTGGAGGGGGTAATATATGGGAGGGATTAGCGGGATAGGTAGAGTTGGAGTTTGGGCTGAGGTTAGAGAATAGTAGCGAAGGTGGGAGAGAGAGAAAAGAACGGATGGAGGGGGTAATATAGGGAGGGATTGGCGGGATAGGTAAAGTTGGAGTTTGGGCTGAGGTTAGGGAATGGTAGCGAAAGTAGGAGCTAGAGGGAAGAACGGGTGGAGGGGGTAATATATAGGAGGGGTTGACGGGATAGGTAATGTTGGAGCTTGGGTTGAGTGTAGGGAAAGGTAACGAAAGTGGGAGCTCGAGGAAAGAATGGGTGGAGGGGGGTAATATATGGGAGGGATTAGCGGAATAGGTAGAGTCGGAGTTTGGGCTGAGGTAAGGGAGTGGTCGCGAATGGGGAGGATTGGGGCTGTGCTGCAAGCATAGTTAGACGAATTTGTGTGCGTAGTGTAGAGTGGAGGAGGAGGGTAGGAGAAGAAATGAGGAGGCGCTGAGGGAACGCTATTTCTGAGACCGTGTTGAAATGACGTTGCAGGGGAGCAAATTGTGTGGGAATGATAAGGAGTCACTGATTGGTGATTTTTAGTTATGATTTTTAGTTTGGGGGTGACGAGTGGGCGCTAGGATGTGAGTTGTCTGCGAGTAGATGTCATTCGCTGACGTGTGATGGGGTGATGATACGAGATGATGGCCACATGATGGAGGGAAGTAGAGGAAGGGAGGAGACCAGAGTAATGATTGCTTGCTTCTGACATTGTTATAGTACAGGGATGGCAGCACCTCAACCCTCTGAGGAACGTAACGTTCTATCGTGTTGAAGAATTTGATAATTCCACTATTGTTTAGACTAGCATTCTCTGAATGAAACAATCGTTCGTCGAGAACACCAGTGAATTCGTCTCTTAATTTGCCGGTTGGGATAACTTTGAGCCTCAAAGAGTTGCAAAGACTCATGAAACGGCGCCTCTGTTCCATTGTATTCAGATTGAGGGGTTCTGCCATGTACATCTTAGTATTTTGCTTTTTCTTTAAAATTGCGGTGGGTTATTTGACTACTACTTAATTTTCGACGCAGTCCGTGAGAACAATAGTGTACTTTTTGAATGAATTTGCGCTTGCAATGATTTTAGACAGAGCATCACAGTCGTTAATATTTATCGTTCAAAAGTGCATCTATCTGAAAGGTCGGACGATAGCACATTTTTCATGAGGATATCACCAATGAGTATTGTCTTAGGCGTCTTGGTATTTTCTGTTGACCCGGTGATGGTGCCTGATGCTTCACAATGAGCCGGCTTTGCTGTTGCGGATCTTTCTATTGAGGTGACGATTAAAGGCTCTGTATCGGAGAAATAAATTGGAGTTATGGACTAAGTTTCAGAGGTACAAGGAGTGAGAGATGGAGATCTTAGCAGCTTTGGGTGAATATCTGTCACCGAAAGAGCAACCCTGTGGAAGAAGGTAGGCTTTTCCTAATTGCGTTTTGGGGTACATGTGCTGGCCACCGGAGTGTGTGGGCAATGCGGCAGCTCTTTGTTTATATGCAGTCTCTGTTATTCATGGCACATACGCATTTCTCGCATGTTCCACTGTAAGACATGCAGTAGAATTTGCTTCTGTTGGCAGTGTGGCTGTGGGGCGACATGTCTTTAATTCAAGGTTAAATCTCAGTGAAGTGGACTAATTAGAGGGTTTGTTGTTGGAGGGGCTTGGAGAGCGTCTTATTAGCTTATCATTTTAGGGTTCTGCGTTAAGCGGAGGACCCGTGACCTTATATTGTGCAGGATCGTGTTTGGGTATTGCCTATCATTCAAACACATTTAAATCTTTGTTCAATCGTTCACAAAACATTTCAGATCTGTGTCCAATCTATTTTCCCGCCTTATTCCTACATGCTTTTAATTGTATGCCAACATTACAAACTCTTTGTAATAGAAAAATCAGTCAATCCAGAAAGAGACAGTGACAAATAATTAGTCAGTACTTTTGATAAATGCTGACTAAGCCTATGGAAAGCTGTTTGATATAAACTTAGTCGGAAGATGCAGGTACAAGATATTATTCTATTGGTAGAAGAAAATCGCGTCAAGGAATTAATCCCTCGTTAGGACAAGAGGGATTAATATTTTAGCTAAAATTTATAATAAATGTTGACTGGCCAAAAAAAGATTAGTCATTGCGTAAACATAAAAATTCGTAAAGAAATACTCTCATAATATTTTATCTTAACTGGAAATTTTTGAGTTGCCGTTCTCTTTACCATATGTTCTTCAGAGTCTCCCATTTGCGCAGGTTGATGAGACATAGGCAGGAACGATATAATAATCTCTGTTAGTGTATAAAGTACCTGATGGCGAATATACAGTCCATAAGGTCGACATGCTCATTCTGCGGTTCAATTTACTCGAGGAACCGGAAAGAGTCTTAAACTTAACACGGGAGGAGAGGCAGTGGAAAAGAGGGTGGAGGTAGAGAACAGCATCAGCTACTCATGACCATGGGATGGTGAGAAGCGAGTACTTGTGTACACATTAGTCGGAGCCGCACACAACTCCGATGTTTCAGATAAGGCAGGGCCCAAAATCACAGCTGAAGTGTAGATAATTTTCACAAATAATCTTGAAGTAACAGGAAAAGAGATGGGCTACCTTGGTATTGACGGTTGTCTGGGAAAAAAATGATTTTTTTTATCAAATACCTATGAAAATTTAACACAAAATAATCTTGAGCGGAACACGAAATGAAGGCTAAAAAGCTCAAAAAGTAACTCACTAGACGTGTCTAAAATAGATTCACGATTCACACAATCTAACCCTCCTAGATATTTTAATTAGAATAGCTGTTCGATTTACAATTTGTCTTAGAGCCAGTTATGTGAGCTATTTAATGCAACCTAGGAAGAAACGATATGCACTTGCTCAAGAAAATGTTACTATGAGTTATGTGAAGAAGTAAAGAAAACATAAACGCAATTTTCAAATAAACGAATGACAAATTCAGACAGAAAGAGGGACAAATAATTAGCTAGAAATCGAGACAAAAAAAAACTACTCACAGAAACGATTCTGACCATTTTTTGTAAAATGAACAAAATTTTGAGAACCTTTCTACCAAGACAATTCTGACAAATTCTTTGTCATAGGAACAACAAATCCGGAAAGAATTTTGGCAGATTTTGGCTTCTCAATGCTAGAAGGTACGGTCGGCAGCAAAAGTCGAGACACCTAATGCAAGTATTAACACTGACGTAATTTCTGTTAGTGAAAAGTTGACGAGTCCAAGGTTGGTCATTAGCATCTTCATGATACGAGAAATCATCCGAATTTCGGAAAACCTCGGGCCGTTCTTTTTGTAGCAGTTACAGCAAGATGGCATGTGCGAGAAGTTGCTCATTTATCGCAAGTGATGGTACACGAGAAAAAAATGTCGGAGTGTCGTAGATAGCTACGCCTGAAATCGTTCAAACACATTTAAATCTTTGTTCAAACTATTTTACCGCCATATTTCAACTTGTTTTTCATTGTATGTCAACATTACAAGCTTTTCGTTATATG
>SDVV010041864.1:0-10393 GCA_016164225.1 Gammarus roeselii | reverse complement strand
TGTGGGTCACCGGACATGATAACTGGACGTCAGGAAAGGTACTATCATTTGTGGGTCACCGGACACGATAACTGGACGTCAGGAAAGGTACTATCATTTGTGGGTCACCGGACATGATAATTGGACGTCAGGAAAGGTACTATCATTTATGGGTCACCGGACATGATAATTGGACGTCAGGAAAGGTACTATCATTTGTGGGTCACCGGACATGATAATTGGACGTCAGGAAAGGTACTATCATTTGTGGGTCACCGGACATGATAATTGGACGTCAGGAAAGGTACTATCGGCTACAAAGATAGAGACGTTATCTTTAAATTCGCGTTGATTTAAACTTTCTTTAAGTCAAATTGTACGTAGTTACGTAAATTTTTATGATTGTATGATTGCAGCCAAACGGCTGGAGGAAATGCACATGTGTAAATGCATACTATAAAACATATAATCTCGGTGCAGGGATGTCGTAAGCAAAACGCGAAATTAAAAATAAGGTCTCTATCCGTTTAACCGATGGTAACTGATTCGAAAGAATTATTGATAAGATGTAGAATTGATTTCACAATGGCATGTCTAGCTAAAATCCTGATTTTGACCGTTGAAGATTTTTGACAAGAAGAAGTTCTTTTTATCCCAGCAATTATTTTGTTACACTTAGTTATTGTGGTGGCCGAACAAAATAAAAATTTATAGTATTTGCATCAATAAAGATTAGAAGAGAGTCGTTAGTAGATAAAAGCAGGCTGTCCAAATCCTCCATAATACATGCAAAATAAACGTTTCATTTATTCGCTATGTACAAAATATCCATTATTTAAAATCCATGAGATAATATTTTTCGAATAGGTTCCTTACTAGTTCTGTGAAAATAATTTTTTAAAAGGCCCTAAGTATGTTTGAAACCGCCATGTCAATCCTAGCTAATGACTCTAAGTTAGTTTTAGTTTTAGCACCGAGGTAATTATGATAAACTTTATTATGTGATTCAGATATGACCTCAATTTTATCAATTTAAAATGAATTGATTTTATATCAATTGACTTCATGAAGCCAAGGTGGCAACAACCTTCGTTGGAGCCTTTAACATGAAGTCAAGGTGGCAACAACCTTCGTTGGAGCCTTTAACATGAAGTCAAGGTGGCAACAACTTCCGTTGGAGCTTTTAACATGAAGCCAAGGTGGCAACAACCTTCGTTGGAGCCTTTAACATGAAACCAAGGTGACAACAACCTCCGTTGGAGCCTTTAACATGAAGCCAAGGTGGCAACAACCTCCGTTGGAGCTTTTAACATGAAGCCAAGGTGGCAACAACCTCCGTTGGAGCCTTTAACATGAAACCAAGGTGACAACAACCTCCGTTGGAGCCTTTAACATGAAGCCAAGGTGACAACAACCTCCGTTGGAGCCTTTAACATGAAGCCATGGTGGCAACAACCTCCGTTGGAGCCTCCAGCATCCGGCAGCCCATGAACTTGAGTGAAATGTTCACTGTGCTGATTAAAGTCTCCAGAATCTGAAAAATAAATAAAATATTGTATAGAAGTCAATACTAACAGTTAGATTAGCGGGAGAGCGATGCCGGAACATTGATATTATTTTGTTCTGTTCTGTGGGAGTATGTATTTGGATAAACGTAGGGCAGCGGTCGAAAATAGTTAAAGAGAATATACCAGTGCCGCAATTATACAGCCAAGTGACAGGTATCCAGATTGCTTATTTGGAGAAAAGCGTCTGATCAAAGAAATCACTTGAATCTATTTCTGAGAAAGTAAGTTAATAATGTCCATTGTACTCCTTACAAAATGACACTTTGAGAGATGCGGAGCAGCGATGGAGTCCAGGAAGGTGGTGCACAGATGTATTTTGTTCTGGTTTTAATTCAGAATGTTTTGTAACCATTCAAATTTGCACAATACCATCCACGAAATTCGTCGGACCGGTGGTCACTTTGAGTATTGACAGCTTCTGGGTTATGACATCCATCGCAATTTGAAATGAAAACGAAAACCGTTCGTAAATATTCTGCTGATTTACCTTGCCAGTGAATGAGTAACCTTGGCCTGCACATTGATTAAAAACCACATTCATCTGAACGGTTCCATAACATTGAGCAGGACGATTGAACCCAGATAGTTCATTTACCTGTTAGCCATCAATAATGAATTTACTGAACTCGTGACCGGAAACGGAAGTATTTTACTCCCAGCATTTATTGGAAATTACCCTGCACCACAAATGCCATGAACATATCCCACCGGAAAATGCAAGACCGGCCGCTCAAGCCACGCGATCTATGCAGAGCCTGATTTCGGAATAGATAAATTACCAATTGTAGAGAAACAATATGAAGGATTACAATTCATTAAATCATGTATTCTATAAATTGATTCTTTATATGATACATTGTACGAAGGATTAGATCCTTTGTATTCCCCGATTATCTTTATTATCATTGATGAGTTGTATTTGATTACATATACATATGTAGCTGTACCGGAATTCGAAACCGCTACCGCCAGCATAGCAAGGGGATGCCATCCATACCCACTACACCAAGACAGTTATTACATGCACCGAAAACACGCTTTTCAGGTCGTATTCTCCTCGGCTAGTCGTGTACCAGCAGGGTGTGATCGTCCCACTACACCAAGACACTGTTATTGCATGCACCACAGACACGCCTATCGGGTCGTATACTCCTCGGCTAGTCGTGTACCAGCAGGGTGTGATCGTCCCACTACACCAAGACACTGTTATTGCGTGCACCACAGACACGCCTATCGGGTCATATACTCCTCGGCTAGTCGTGTACCAGCAGGGTGTGATCGTCCCACTACACCAAGACACTGTTATTGCATGCACCACAGACCCGCCTATCGGGTCATATACTACTCGGCTAGTCGTGTACCAGCAGGGTGTGATCGTCCCACTACACCAAGACACTGTTATTGCGTGCACCACAGACACGCCCATCGGGTCATATACTACTCGGCTTGTCGTGCACCAGCAGGGTGTGATCGTCCCACTAGACCAAGACACTTATTGCGTGCACCACAGACACGCCTATCGAGTCATATACTCCTCGGCTAGTCGTGTACCAGCAGGGTGTGATCGTCCCACTACACCAAGACACTGATATTGCCTGCACCACAGACACGCCTATAGGGTCATATACTACTCAAACAGTCGTGTACCAGCAGGGTGTGATCGTCCCACTAAACCAAGACACTGTTATTGTGTGCACCACAGACCCACCTATCGGGTCATATACTACTCGGCTAGTCGTGCACCAGCAGGGTGTGATCGTCCCACTACACCAAGACACTGTTATTGCGTGCACCACAGACCCGCCTATAGGGTCATATACTACTCGGCTAGTCGTGAACCAGCAGGGAGTGATCGTCCCACTACACCAAGACACTGTTATTGCGTGCACCACAGACACGCCTATCAGGTCATATACTACTCGGCTAGTCGTTCACCAGCAGGGTGTGATCGTCCCACTACACCAAGACACTGTTATTGCGTGCACCACAGACACGCCTATCGGGTCATATACTACTCGGCTAGTCGTGTACCAGCAGGGTGTGATCGTCCCACTACACCAAGACACTGTTACTGAGTGCACCACAGACCCGCCTATCGGGTCATATACTACTTTGCTAGTCGTGTACCAGCAGGGTGTGATCGTCCCACAATACCAAGACACTGTTATTGCGTGCACCACAGACCCGCCTATCGGGTCATATACTACTTTGCTAGTCGTGTACCAGCAGGGTGTGATCGTCCCACTACACCAAGACACTGTTATTGCGTGCACCACAGACCCGCCTATCGGGTCATATACTACTTTGCTAGTCGTGTACCAGCAGGGTGTGATCATTTTGTAGCTGTCGTGGCGGAGTGAGTATTACACCCGCTTTTCGTTCTGACGGTCGTGGTTTCCAATCTCGGTGAAGGGCTAAATGTTTTTTTCTAATGGTATAATGAACAGATTGTTTAACTGAGCAAGCATCGAATACGCAACATATTACCACATTACAAACACGCGGATGAAAAAATGTATCTACAATAGATTTGGAGGGCTTTTGTGCGGTAAAGCAACACAAAGACAGAAAACATGCCCTATGAATGATCAAATCATTTGTAGTGGGAACTTCTTAGAATTTGTGGGTCTCATTACTTTTAACTCTAAGTGTACGAGCCTTAACAACCAGATTCTCATATTTCGCTTACCGTGTCCAGGATGCGAGCCAATCCCCATCGAGCACCCCAACTGGGGGGATGATCAGGTCATTGCCGGCCTGGTGCTGGCGGTGTGCGGGTTCCTTGCCACCTCTTTCGTCATGGGGGTGTTTATCTGCTTCAACCACACGCCCGTCGTCAAGGTGAGAGACAATTGTGAAGACCTTTAGTCGTGTCCTAATCTTGGCCTTCAAATGAGTGTATCTATTAGTGGAGACTCTTAGTTGTGTCCTAATCTTGGCCTTCAAATGAGTGTATCTATTCTTGAAGACCCTTAGTCGTGTCCTAATCTTAGCCTTCAAATGAGTGTATCTATTAGTGAAGACTCTCAATCGTATCACAATCTTGGCCTTCAAATGAGTGTTTCTATTAGTTAAGACTCTTAGTCGTGTCCTAATCTTGGCCTTCAAATGAGTGTATCTATTCTTGAAGACCCTTAGTCGTGTCCTAATCTTAGCCTTCAAATGAGTGTATCTATTAGTGAAGACTCTCAATCGTATCACAATCTTGGCCTTCAAATGAGTGTTTCTATTAGTTAAGACTCTTAGTCGTGTCCTAATCTTGGCCTTCAAATGAGTGTATCTATTCTTGAAGACCCTTAGTCGTGTCCTAATCTTAGCCTTCAAATGAGTGTATCTATTAGTGAAGACTCTCAATCGTATCACAATCTTGGCCTTCAAATGAGTGCATCTATTAGTGAAGACTCTTAGTCGTGTCCTAATCTTGGCCTTCAAATGAGTGTATACATTAGTGAAGACTCTTAGCCGTGTCCTAATCATGGCCTTCAAATAAGTGTATCTATTAGTGAAGACCCTCAGTCGTGTCCTAATCTTGGCCTTCAAATGGGTGTATCTACTAGTGAAGACTCTCGATCGTGTCCTAATCTTGGCCTTCAAATGGGTGCATCTATTAGTGAAGGCTCTTGGTCGTGTCCTAATCTTGGCCTTCAAATGGGTGTATCTATTAGTGAAGGCTCTTGGTCGTGTCCTAATCTTGGCCTTCAAATGGGTGTATCTATTAGTGAAGGCTCTTGGTCGTGTCCTAATCTTGGCCTTCAAATGGGTGTATCTATTAGTGAAGGCTCTTGGTCGTGTCCTAATCTTGGCCTTCAAATGGGTGTATCTATTAGTGAAGGCTCTTGGTCGTGTCCTAATCTTGGCCTTCAAATGGGTGTATCTATTAGTGAAGGCTCTTGGTCGTGTCCTAATCTTGGCCTTCAAATGGGTGTATCTATTAGTGAAGGCTCTTGGTCGTGTCCTAATCTTTGCCTTCAAATGGGTATATCTATTAGTGAAGGCTCTTGGTCGTGTCCTAATCTTGGCCTTCAAATGGGTGTATCTATTAGTGAAGACTCTTGATCGTGTCCAAATCTTGGCCTTCAAATGGGTGTATCTATTACTGAAGGCTCTTGGTCGTGTCCTAATCTTGGCCTTCAAATGGGTGTATCTATTACTGAAGGCTCTTGGTCGTGTCCTAATCTTGGCCTTCACATGGGTGTATCTTATATAAGTACTTCTCACTGACGCGCCTCCGAAACACCCATAAGAGCTCAGGGCCGCTGCCTGGATACGGCTTACGTCCTCATAATGTGAGTGAAGCCGAAGAGTACACTCAGAGGTTATTGGATTGTATTTCAAATAGAAATGGGTTGGCTTATCAGGCTTTTAATAGAAGCAAAGCGATTGGTGTAGAGGGAGTAATCTGTGTGCTATCTTCGAAATTACTTGGGATGCACAAATTGAAAGAATACAACCTACATTCAGATTGACATTGGCATTTAACAAATTATATCTTTGATAAATTACTTTCATGAAGTAGAGACATGCTGACGCTTGCGTGCAGAGCACAGTTTGACTACAGTGACCCTCCAGCTGGTTCAATGATGGCTCAGTTGGCTGAATTGTGGTACAGTTGGTGATTGAGGTCACAGCTGGTGTAGTGAGGGTAATGCTTGTGTTGTAAGGCTAGAGCTGGTGTTGTGAGGGTACATCATGCAAATGAGGGTACAGCTGGTGAATTCAAGGTGCCATTAGTGTAGTCCAATTGTAGATTCTGATGATAGGGGACAACTGGTGTAGGGAGGGAGCAACTAATGAATTCATGACACATCTGGTGAAGTGAGGTTCCAGCTGGATTAGTGAGGAGAACAACTGTAGTCGGCGTACAACTGGTGAAGTCATTGTACAGCTGGTGAGGTTCGGGTATAGCTGATGGAACAAGAGATTAGAAGTTAAAATCAGCGTACGACAGCCGCAGTCACAGTACAGCTGGTGCAGTTAGTGCACAGGTGGTGGAGTGAGCGTATAGCAAGTGGAGTGAGGGTTCAGCTACTGTAATCATAGTATAGCTGGTGAAATTAGTGCACAGTTGGTGGGATGAGAGTATGGCAGGTGGTCAGTCTACAGCCCGTAAAGTGAGAGTATGGCATGTGTAATAAAAAAATAGATATTGTGCAGCGATAATCAATTTTAATTTAATTTTTACTGACGAATAATAAGTAGGTAACGACATTTGTTTGTGTAAGACGCTTCAACATTAATTGGGCGGTAGAGCTGCATTTCGGGGGCACCAAGTCACATTGCATTTCATTGTGTCAACAATACATGCATCAGAAAACCATATTTACTTGATGAGGCTAATTACAATACACTGTGGGCTAACACCGACCACATTTACTTACTGAGGCTAACACCAACCACATTTACTTGCTGAGGCTAATTACACTACACTGTAGGCTAACACCAACCACATTTATTTGCTGATGCTAATTACACAACACTGTAGCTGTAGGCTAACACCAACCACATTTACTTGCTGAGGCTAATTACACTACACTGTAGGCTAACACCAACCACATTTACTTGCTGATGCTAATTACACAGCACTGTAGCTGTAGGCTCACACCAACCACATTTTTTTGCAGAGGCCAATTACACAACACTGTAGGCTAACACCAACTCTAGCAAAAAAATTGGAGGGAAAAATTTTGGTGCGGTGATCATTTATTGACGGGTGCTGAGGAGCGGTTCTATTGACTGAGGTTGAAGAGCAGGCCTGAGGCTCGTGGAGGACAGCTGTAAAGGAGGAACCGTGAAGTCGATCAGATTGGCTGGACATCTGTCCTCGTGATGACGGTTGGCTGTGGAACTTGAAGTAGATAGACTGGACTTCTGCCCTCGTGATGATGGTTGGCTGCGGAAGTTGAAGTCGATCAGATAGGCTGGACAAGCGTCCTCGTGATGATGGTTTGCTGTTGAAGTTGATCAGATAGGTTGGACATGTGTCCTCGTGATTATGGTTGGCTGTGGAAGTTGTTTACTAACAGCGCCATAAAAAACTGAGAGCGCTTGTTAGCCGAGAAACGATATGAGAGACCACAAGGAAGACTATAATAGAAATGTTGAAGTTGTGAGGACCCACTCACTTGATTTTGAGCAGTGAAAACAAATCTAGCACCTACAAAGACTTCCAGTGTACAGGACATCACAAAATATGGTTCAATACAAGTTTGGGGTAGATTGAAGATTATTTATTTGATGAATTTTTAAATGTTTTCTTCTTCTTTCATAAGCCCTACTATTTATCTGTGCCCCATTTTCATGATTATAAATTTTGTAATTGTTTTTAAATTATGTAGCATTGGACGCCCGCAGGGGTTCTTGGTGGACCATGCGGTGTGTTAGTTAGCCTAGTCCAACCTACAGTGTGAGAATTTACACTGTCCCGGGCGACTAATAAGTGGTTGATCTTGTGTGAAAGTCTTAAATGGCACTGTGCGTGGAGGGGACGAGGCGAGTCGAGGCAGGTTGAGGCGAGCTGAGACGAGTCGACGGAGGAGGCGAGAAGTCGAGACGAACTGAGGCTGGTTGAGACTAAGTAACCCAGGGAATGGAGGGTACTCGTGGGACCTGTGGGACTCGAGGGACCCGGTGGTTTCGGTAACACGAGGGACTTAGAAAACCAAGAGGATTTGGGGGGCCAACTTGGACTCTTCTGGGGCCTTTTGGGACACCCTTGAGAACCTTTGGGACCCCCTTGAGAAATTTTGGGACCCTCATGAGGCCCCTCTAAACCCTGGGACCCCTGCTTTACTCTGCCCACGCTGTAAACCCCCTACACAGAAAAACGTTTATATAAAATGCTAGGGTAGAAAAAATATTTAATAGTCCGCGGATTGCTGGCACAGAGGAAGACAGCCTTGTCGAGGCAGGTCGAGGTGAGTCGAGATCAGTCGAAACACGTTGAGGCGAGTCGAGTTGGGTGCGAGACAAGACGAGATGAGCTGAGACGAGGGGACTCGAGGGACCCAAGGAGCTCGGGGGATCCGGGGAGATCGGGGAACCCGAGGGACTTGGGTTACCCTCCGGGACCCATCGGGCTCTTTGGGGAGCCGAGGGACCTCTGCCCTCCTACCCCGCTCCCACCCTATCCCCTGAGCAGTTCTTCAGCCCGCGATGAACCTGCCCTTTCTTTCCTCTTCACGATCCGCAATTTCGTCATCTGAAGTAATGCAAGTGTAGTTGTGCTAGAGTTCCTGTTTGTGATTTTCTGAATAAGTGTTTTTTAGACCATATGTAATTTCTGTAAGTGACCTGACCCGCGTAGCTGGGAAACTTGTTTGTTTGGGGGGTGTACTGTGACTGACCTAGACCGCGTAGCTATGAACCTCGTGATGCGTTGCTGTTGGAGTTGATATCCGTGTAGCCGTAGTCCTTCAACCAATATCGACGATACTATCTGTGCGCTCTGGCGCGCGTACATATTGCTCTTGAAATTCTAAATGATTGAAGGCGAGGATTCGTCGGAGTCTTTATCTTACCTTAATAAAAGAAAATCTCTTTTAACTGAACTAGACCGCGTAGCTGTAAACCTTGTGTCGCTTTGCTGTTGGAGCCGTAAACCTTGTGCCAATTTCGACGATACTATCTGTGCGCACAGGCGTGCGCACATATTGCTTTTGTAGTTCTAAAGGATTGGAGGCGGGGATTCGTTTCGACTGAGTCTTTATCTTACCGGAATAAATAAAATGTACTGTAACTGAACTTGACCGCGTAGCTGTAAACCTTGTGTCACGTTGCTGTCGGAGCTGACTTTGTCCGTGTAGCCGTAAACCTTGTACCAGTCCTGACAAAGCTACCTGTGCGCACTAGCGTGCGTACATATTACTCTTGAAGTTCTAAATGATTGGTAACTGGAATCCGCTTTGTCCTAGCGTTTTTCTTGTGCGCACCAGCGTGCGTCTGAAACGACTGAAATTTTCAAATCGTTTTACCTTTGACAACGTTGTTTTTATCGCGCACAGAGGTGTGCGAGCTGACTGGAATCCATGATCGTCGAGCCCTACAGGGGACCCTGTTTTGACTCGCGTTGAGGCTCCGGTGGAAATGAGGCTTAAATCAAATCAAATCAAAATCAATGCAGGTATGCATCAGGGTAATTACTTATGTGCTTTCCGGGGTAAGGGATGAAATTTAATGAAGTAGTCATACGAAATTGGATGCGCTGATATTTGCACTAAACAATCTAAAAGAGGACAGCGTATCTCTGGAGTGCTTGGAGTGCCGACAGTGTGTCTCTGGAAGGCCTGGAGTGCCGAATGTGTGTACCTGCAGTGCCTGGAGTGCCAAGAGTGTCTGGAATTTCTGGAGTGTCTGGAGTGCCTGGAATTCCTGGAGTGCCTGGAGTGCCAGGAGTGCCTGGAATTCCTGGAGTGCCTGGAGTACCTGGAGTGTCTGGAGTGCCTGGAATTCCTGGAGTGCCTGGAGTGCCAGGAGTGCCAGGAGTGCCAGGAGTGCCTGGAATTCCTGGAGTGTCTGGAGTTCCTGGAGTGCCTGGAGTGCCTGGAGTGCCTGGAGTGCCTGGAGGGCCTGGAGTGCATGGAGTGCCTGGAGTGCCTGGAGTGCCTGGAATGACTGGAGTGCCTGGAATGCCTGGAGTGCCTGGCGTGTCTGGAGTGCCTGGAGTGCCTGGAGTGCCGGGAGTGCCGGGAGTGCCGGGAGTGCCTAGAGTGCCTAGAGTGCCGGGAGTGCCTAGAGTGCCTAGAGTGCCTAGAGTGCCTAGAGTGCCTAGAGTGCCTCGAGTGCCTCGAGTGCCTCGAGTGCCTCGAGTGCCTCGAGTGCCTCGAGTGCCTCGAGTGCCTCGAGTGCCT
>SDVV010041863.1:0-10393 GCA_016164225.1 Gammarus roeselii | reverse complement strand
AAAAAAACTTAAAAACCAAAAAAGAGGCTTTGGAACCTCTATAAATAATGCCTCCTTTCGGATGTGGTTGTAAGAGACCAAGACTTTTAGGGACTTCTAGAGACTTGGGGCGCCTGGTAAGCGCATGAATGGACGAGTACTATCATCCCGGTACTCTGTCCTGTACGCGAAATGTCTGAACGTTC
Organism: Gammarus roeselii; assembly: GCA_016164225.1. Lineage (NCBI taxonomy): Eukaryota > Metazoa > Arthropoda > Malacostraca > Amphipoda > Gammaridae > Gammarus > Gammarus roeselii. The sequence continues at coordinate 10,208 of SDVV010041863.1, read as the reverse complement.
ACAGCCCCACATCCCAGATCGGGGGTAAATATAAAAGTGGAGATGAGGAAGACAAGGCCGCTTCTCCACCTTGTAGCGTCCTGGCTACGAAACCCAACGATCAAGCTTCTATGGATGTTCAAAATATCCCAAGAATCAACCCTCTGCAAAGGAACTAGTAAAAATGACGAGCCACAGTGACTTGCATTCCCTCGAGTGGAAACCCTTAGACAAGTGACAAATGAAATCGTACAATCGTAAGATCTACAGTCACCTGCATTTGAAGTGAGTTCTCTGTTGGGAGCAGAATCCACGATTCGAGTCGCCCGGCCTCTGGAGAGATCTTTTCAGCCGGTGGTGGTGCTAGGGTCCATGGACCTGGCTAGGGTCCATGGACCTGGGTCACTGGGGGCAAACTAGGATGAGAAGTCCCAAGCAGAGGGATGACCCGGTGAGAGAACTAGGGACCCTTTCAGGAGGCTCCCGCTCGGGCCTCCAAAAAAAAAACCTTCTTGAATGACAATATGGTGACGACAAAACGAGTAAGCGACAAAGAGCGACGAAAAAGTCCACCAAGTTCAGCGTACCAAAACGAAATAAAGATGACAGCAAAGAAAGAAGAATCGGAAGCAAAGCAAACCAAGAGAGGAAAGGCACAGAAACCGACTAAAGAGGATAGCGACACCAGCACCTCGTATGACTCAGACACTACCACACGATCCAGTCTCAGAATCAGGAACACTCAAACTACAGCAACAACAGTTAGAGTGGAGGCAAAATTGCCAACCCCTCGAAAGCAGTCCGGCCCAGCCAAAACAATGCATCAATGCTTTGTTTGTGGCACGCAGAAATGGTGCACGGACTACAAAGAGGCATGTTACGCAAAGCTGGGAGCAAGAAGCACGTGCCGCTTCTGCATGTGTGAAATTCAGAACGAAAAGCTGAAAGAGGAAAACCAGAACCTTAAACAGGAATTGGAAAACCTCAAGGTCACCCTGCAAAGCACTCCCAGAGCCCCACAGTAAAACCCTGCAGCAACAGAGACAAAGCTGAGGGAATTAGAGAGGCTGGTGAAGGAACTCCGGAATGACCTCACAAAGCTGCAGGTGGTAGCAGCAGCTGAGGTTCCTCCCGCAGTAGAGAGGATCACTCCCATAGCAGGGGAGGCCCCTCAAACACCAAGCAGGGACACCAGCCTCAAAAACAACAGCCTCAACAACAACACAAACAGCAGAAACAGGTCCCAAGCTGGCCCTCTCCGGAGGAGAAGAAAAACAGCTGAGGACTTCTTCCTCAGAGAGGAAGACAGAAGCCACGCTCGAGGGAGCCCGCAGAAGCTAACCACTAGCGATGGAGCACCCAACAGCCAAAGAGGAGGGGAAGCGGCTAAACGGCAACAAAGCCAAAACCGCAAAGCGACTCCAGCAAAACTGAACCACTAGGGTGGGACTACCGGGGAAACCCGACTTGTGGAGAAAGCCCCAGACCCCAACACAGAGGACACGGAAGCCACCGACAGAAAAAAAAAGGAAAAAAGGAAAAACACTACTGCTTTCACATTGGTCTCTAACAGATCAAGGGCTCAGCCGGCTGCAAACCCAGAATTGCGCCTGCCAACCCAAAACAGGTACAGAGCTCTAGATGATCCAGATACCCAAGCAGCCAGTGCCCAGAAGAAGAAAGGGCAAACAAACAACCACAACAGCCACATTCGAGCTGACCAACAACCTCGTTGGAGACTCGCTAGTGGGAGGACTTGGGAATTACTTCACCAAGCAAAATCCCCTGAACCGGATTGCGAAAGCGATCCCAGGGGCAAACCTCTCCCGAGTCAGAGCGGCAGTGTCAAGCATGACCACCGACAAACGCAGCTCGATTATTGTATTAGCAGGAGGAAACGACCTCTTCCTGAGGAGGGGGCGAACTGGCTTCACCGAACCCTTCATGATCAACTGCAAGGCCCTAATTAATAAATTAAAAGAGAAGAGTACCAAAGGCATCATCATCGGCCTTGTCCCCCGCCTCAAAATCTCAAATGAGGCGCACAGCAAAGACACTGCCCTGAACAGAAGGGTGAAGGCACTGTGCGACACAGAAGGGGTGAGATTCATCGATCCTTGGAGCGACTTCGAGAACAAGAGGGAGCTCTACAGGAAGGGTGGAGTCCACCTCAACGCAGCAGGATCACTCCAACTGGCTGACCTGATAAACACGAGGCTCTATAAAGACCTCGGGCAACCCGCTAAACGAGGAGGCCCACAAACACCTGCACCCCCCCCCCACGCTCACATCCTAGCGATGGAGCAGCCCCCTCAACAGACACACACACAGAGGGTAGCGGGCGGAGGAAGAGAAGGAGGAAAAGGAAGAGGAAGAGACCCTCTCCCGCCCCTGACAGATCCACCGACTCCTAGGACACGGAGACCGTGTCCAAGACCCCCCCCCCCAGCACAAAACTGGAAACAAAGCTCCCCCAGCAAACTCTGTGGGGGCCGTCAACAACACCGTACTGGCCAGACCTGAGCACGACATCAGCTCCAGCTCCACGAGCTCAGCGAAGGTATTACACCCACCAATGGAAGAGACACCACCACCAGCTCAGACACCAACACTGAAACCCCCGACGGCGAAACGATAATCCATCTGCAACAGACGATTATCGAAGAAACCGTCCCTGCGGGGGGAGCCATTGACGACGGGGACAGAGCAAACCAACCTGACACGGCGAACAGCGAAGGCGCTGAATCGAGCGACAGCGGGACCGAAGCTGACGCGCGTGGCAACCGCACAGAAGACTCCGAGACTGACAGTGACAGTCGGAGTGATGACGAGGGAAACGACCCGGACCCTCGACCTCCCCCATCACCACCCAGGAGAGGTGAACAGCCAGCATTACCACAACCGGGAAACGAGAACGCATCCGAAGAGCCGTTAACAACATAGATGGCCTCCGGATGCTACTTCTGAATGCTAGATCAATCAGGTACAAGCAAGCGGAATTTCGCTGCCTTGTTGCTTCTGAGATGCCTGACATAATAGGCATCACGGAAACCTGGATCCAGACAGAAGGAAACGATTCCGAAGGCGAGTTTGAACTTGAAGGGTATAACCTTTTCGAAAGAGACCGTCAGGCCAGACGGGGAGGAGGTGTCGCAAACTATGTGCGAAACCACTTCCGAGCCCCTCGCCGTACCATTGACACCCCACATGAGGTCATAGGTATCGAAATCGAAGGCACAGCCAGGAAGCTACACGTACTTCTCGTGCACCGGCCTAGCCACCAAACGGTGGACAGCGACCTATCCCTCTACGAGCTCCTCACACAGCTGATCCATAACAGGGTAGCAGTGATTATGGGGGACTTTAACTGCAACGTTGTCTGGGAAGACAGAACGGCAGATGTAGAGGGGAACAGATTAGTCGACTTCGCCAATGACAACTTTCTGGAACAACTGGTTGACGAACCCACCAGAGGAAACAGCTTCCTAGACCTAATCTTTGCTACGGAAGAAAACATGGTTACCCAGGTTACTATAGGTGAACCCCTGGGCACCAGTGACCATAATATGGTCAGGTGCGTCATCCACGTGCCAACAAACCGAGCAATTCCCAACGCTAAACGAAGGCTCAACTTCCGGAGAGCGGACTTTGTTAAGTTCAAAAGGGACCTCGGCAATCTCCAACCCACTAGGTTGGAATCAGTTGAAGCATCCTGGACGGATTTTAAGATCAAGTTCCTGGTCGTCCAGGAAGGCTGCATCCCAACCAAGGAAGTGCGAGCCGACCAAAAGCCACATCCTAAGTGGTTCAACAGAGGAATCCAAGCAGCCATGTCCACGAAAGACCGTGCGTACAGGCGCTGGAAACAAAACCCTTCGGACCGATTGCGGAACGAGCACAAAGAACAATGTAGAGTGGTAAAGAGGCTAATCAGAGTAGCCCAACACAATGAGGAACGCCGAGTTGCAGCTACCTGCAAGCGCAACCCGAAAGAGTTCTTTAGTCATGTGAACAGCAGGAAACCCATCAGAGCGTCCATCGGCCCACTTAGCACGGACCAAGGAACTCTGACCACTACAAATGCGGAGATAGCGAAGGTAGCTAACCAGTACTTCAATAGCGTGTTCACCGAAGAGAGTGAAGATGCAATCCCGGAACCTTCCATTAGGTACCGGGGGATGCAACCCTTGGAGGACATCCAATGCACAACCGCAGAGATAGTAGGGAAAATAAAGAAACTGAAGGCGAACAAATCGGCAGGCTCCGACGGGTTCCTCCCGAGAGTAATAAAGGCTATCTCGGACTAAATTGCCCCTCATCTCCTGGTGGTGTTCAACCAATCACTGGAAGAGGGGGCGGTTCCCGAGGACATGAAGATAGCCGACGTTACCCCTATCCACAAGAAGGGGCCGAAAAATCTCCCGGGAAACTACAGGCCCATCAGCCTCACATCAGTCGTGGGCAAAATGTTGGAGTCCATTATTGCAGACTAAATCGTCCACCATCTGGAGACGAACAATCTCCTAGGCAACAGTCAGCACGGTTTCCGATGTAAGAGATCATGCCTGAATAACCTGTTCTCTCCATCAACGACGACTCGAGGGCCATCGATATCCTGTACCTTGACTTCAAGAAGGCATTCGATAAGGTCCCTCACAAGAGACTCCTCACCAAGCTGAAAGCTCTTGGAGTTGTGGGAAGAATCTGGGAATGGATAGAGCACTGGCTCTCAGATAGAAGGCAGAGAGTGGTGATCAACGGTGAAAGCTCACCGTGGGCCTCGGTTAGAAGCGGGGTCCCCCAAGGATCAGTCCTAGGCCCACTCCTGTTCCTCATTTACATAAATGACCTAGACGCAGGCCTCGTCAGCAAAATATCAAAATTTGCTGACGACACCAAACTAGGAGCAAACGCCGCAAACCCCACAGCCGTCGAGTACCTGCAGCAGGATCTTGATAAAATCAGGGAATGGTCCGAGGCATGAAAGATGCCTTCCAACACGGACAAGTGCACAGTTATGAACATGGGCAGAACAAGCGGATCGGCGAACTACTCCCTACTGGGCAGCCAGATCCCAACCACCAACCTAGAAAAAGATCTAGGAGTTTACATTAGCGCTGACCTGAAATGCTCCAGGCAGTGCGCTGAAGTCGAGAAAAAAGTCAACAAAGTATTCGGATACATCGGAAGGCAATTCAGGTACAGGGACAAGGAGATAATCCTAACCCTGTACAATACCCTAGTTAGACCACTATTGGAGTATGCCGTCCAATTCTGGTCCCTCACCTTGATCTAAGACATCAGGAGACTGGAAAGGGTACAGGCTAGGGCAACGAAGATGATCTCATCTGTCAGACTCATGGGGTACCAGAGAAGATTGGGGAAACTGGATCTCTTCACCCTCGAAAAGCGTAGGCTTCGAGGACGGCTAATTGAAACCTTTAAAATCCTGAAAGACTTCAATAACATAGAGTACAGAAGCCTCTTCACGCTATAAGACCACCACGTCGCCAGCTTTGATAAGCCCAACAACTTCCAAAAAACTACTGCCCGTATATTTGTTACAAGTAACTTAATGTTCTATTACGATTAGCCCCAGGTGTCAAACCTGTGACTTTGAAGCAACGTCATCCAACTGGACTTGGCCCACAAGGTCGTGTCTCCGGCATCACAGCGTAAGATAGATAGTAAGACTCAGTAACGGGCCACATGAAGGCAAATGACGGAGTCCTGCAACCTGCTCACCCCTCTACATTGCCTATTTAGGACCCAAATGACAAATTCCCAAGTAATGTGTTGCCTGAACTAGTACGTAACGTGTGTTGCGTTAGTATCAGTAACACACAATGTTTCAACTACGTGTCTCGTAATTCGCAGTTTAAAGTAAGGCCATATTGACGCAGTATTTGTGACTCGATGGGAAGCAATTCACAACACTGACGTACTATATGCGTCGCGATGGCATGCCATACACAATGATGGCGCAGTACTTGCGACGCAATACACCAAATAGACGCAATACTCGTGTTTGATTGAACTCAATACCCAATAATTACGCAGTACGAGTTTTGCGATAGCACGCAAAACACCTTATCAAAGTAGTTCTTGCAACGCGATTGCCCGCAATGCACAATATTAACGTAGTACCTGTGTCGTGATGACACGCAATACACATTATTAGCTTAGTGCATGTATTGCGTTAGCACGCAAGATACAATATTGACGTAATACATGGCGTCGCGATGCCACGCAATACACAACATTGACTTGGCACTTGCAACGCGATGATACGCAATACGCGTTATTGACATAGTACTAGGCCTAACGTCGAGATGACATGCAGTATAAAAATTTTTCAACCCTTTTCTAACATTTTTTGCAAACATATCTGTGTAAAACAGTTGCAGTGCCACATAGATAATAACTATTTAGATGTTGGGCAGAACCATTCATGTCAATGATCAACAGCGACATCTCATTATGCGTAAGTGTAGAGTATTCCTGTAGTAATTCAATAACAAGAACAATAACAAATGAGATACATTTCCAAGCGTAAGAAGCTACGGCTAAGTGAACAGAGAAATTTCATCAATCCATGGACCTGAGGGGACAAGTTATTGAGGTATGCGAGGATTAGTTGAGAATATTATGCTTTTCGTGCCTGAGTCAACTGAGCACACACCAGGCATGAGATTGAAATTAGACAACTGTTTGATAACAGCAGATTCCACTAAAAGATGCCGTTGTTTATAATGAGAACTGTAAACCATTTTAGAAGAATTTCAGTTAATGTTATGATTATGGGACCTTATGTGATTAAACACTGCGCTTGACTCTTTGGCAGACCTAAGTTACCCTTGGAGCTCTTAACTGAGAACAGCCAAAGGTCTGCCTGTTTCACCGACGCAAGAACCTAATAATATTGATGTTGTTTACATGCATAACTTAATAATATTGATGTTGTTTATAAGACAAATAACACTATTTGATCACAGTTAATTAGAACGAAGCCAAAGTGTGACGACAGAGGAGTTGGTGGTGCCTATGTTATTTCGTGTGTGTGTGTGTGTGGTGCCTGCAACCTCTCTTATGTCGGTAAAACAGACAGAACTTTGGCCGTTCGCATTAAAGAGCACCAAGGTTACGTTATGTCTACCAAAGAGTCAAGCGCAGTGTTTGATCAAATAAGGTCCCATAATCGTAACATTAACTGGAATTCATCTGAAATACTGTACAGTTCTCAATTTAAACAACGGCGACTTTTAGTGAAATCTGCTCTTATCAAACTGTTGCCTAATTTTAATCTCATGACTGGTGTGTGTTCAGTCGACTCAGACACAAAATATATAATATTCTCAACTAATCCTCACATGCTCATTAACTTGCCCCTCCCCAGCTCCATAGATTGATGAAATTTTTCTTTTCTCTTCGTAGCTTCTTTCGCTTGGAAATGTATCTCATTTGTCTCTTCATTCCCAAGTATATTTTTATAGGTTTTATCTGAAGCGCGTGATGAGGATCTCTGATAGAGAGGGAAAATTTACTATTTAGTAAATAGTTCTTATATGTTTGCGGCTGCTAATTTATCATTTCATTTGGTTGACCATCCTATTCGACCTGTGTGTTAGAAATTGAAATCTTCCTCCGGGCAAAATTTCACAATCCTCGTCTTGTCTACACTTAACGTCACCTTACTAGATGCGGAACAGTTTGAAATGTGGACCGATTGATTATTCCTTTTAATAACAATATCATAAGGAGTTTTCGTGGTCGAGAACCCCTGTGCAAAAAGTACAAAGAACAACCTGTCGCAAGTGGTTGCAGTGTCAATAAATACATCTAAGGAATATCAAGGGTCCAAGGATCGACCCTTGAGGCACTACAATATTAGGTCTACTGATAGATGATGATTGCTCATTCTAACTCACTAGGTCTTTTCTCTCTGGAAGAGAACGTTCTATCCAACTTGTCAATGGAACTAACTCTATAGTACCGTAATTTTGCTATCAACATTTGACAGCTCCCACAATTGAAAGCTTTCCTGAGGTTCTTAAAATTTGCAACAGTGACTTTCCCACCATTCAACCCAATAATAACATTGCAGTTAATTTTATTTTAAGCATGTTCCGTTTGCTTGAAAGTTTGGAAGCCGTATTTATTTATGGCAAATTCGGTTATTAGCTACAAAATGATTATATAATCTCGCATTATGCCATTTAAAAACTTTGCTTATGACTGGCAGGACTGATATTGGGCGACACCGCAATTTATCTGACTGTTTTGGTTTTACAGTCATAAATTGGAGTGATTTTAATGATTTTGAGTACGTCGTGATTTTATTGTTCAACGAACCTTGCGATCATTTTCATTGTTGTGTTCAAGTTTTATGTCTAAACGAACCACTCGAACATGTTTGTTATTGTGTTCAAGTTTCATTGTTCAACAAGCTGTGCGATCTTGTTTATTACTGTTCAAAGTCCATTGTTCAACGAGCGATGCGATCAAAACCATTATTGTGATCAAGTTTCATTGTTCAATGAGACCTGTGGTCGCGTTTGTGATTGTGTTCAAATTACACGAGATGTATGGATTGCTATTAAATCGAATGTTTTTGACGTAAACTATACCCAATATCATGAGTTAGTTTATATTAGAAGCGCTCTGACCACCAACATTTTTGTTTGGCGAATCGCTTGGGATGTTCTCCGTGTTCATAAATCTTATAATTCTTTTCATAGAAGGAACAGGACTAGGCTCATTCAGTGTGTACAAATTTAGGACATCATGGACCGGTGGTTATTGGTGCCTAAAGTGATCCCATTCGATGGGGATTACCAGCTCATAATTTGTGTTTCAAATTGCAATGACGCTAATTAGATGTGATTTTTATTGCAAAAACATCCTGTATCCAGCTTTATTTACCTTAATTTGTTGGGACGTTTGAAGTTCTGCAGGAGTCCGTAAATACTAGAAGGTGGCTTCTATCTCATGTGAACAGAAGTGAAAAGGAAAACGTTACCGATTCAAGATTCACAGATACAGACGCATGGTCATAACCCACAGAATGGCTGTGACTAACGGCCCGTCGCCCCTCACACTCCTTTTACGCACTCACATGCCAAAACGTATCCATTTATCGCGTAATGGTCCGGCAAGGAGCCCTCATCACGCACTTTGAGTTAAGAGTGAGTTCAGAGATCAGTGTCAGTTACAGATCACCTAACTGCGTCATAGTCACCGGACCCTCCCGTACACATGTCCATTCTGCTGCCAAACGAGACTACCAGGGTCAAGAAAGCTCATCAGGGCAGAGTCAAAACACAATCATTCAGAATCGTTCACTATTGCACGATCTCACGCTACCTTGACATAGACGAATCTCTTCCCAATGGCTTCTTCACGCCATCCATCAACCCATACTTCGGTCTTCTCCTATGCTTTCTCTCATGTACTTCCGAATCATCACATATTTCACCAATGTCTCACGATCCATCCTCTACAGGTGTCCGAAACACCTCAAACACGTGAATCTGCTCTGTCCGATCTCTGCCTCTTGGTCTCCGTTCTAGTTCAAACATGGTCATTAGTGATCCTATCCATCAACCTCACTGCCGCTATCCCTCCAAAACAATTCATCTCAAAAACATTCAGCCTCTTTCTCTCTTCCTTTATCATCCTCACGTCAGGCCTGGTTCAATTCTATTGAGGAAACTTCCCACTCGCACAAAACTAAGGTCCTGCAGTGCAGCATGGGCACCCTCAAAATCACAGGCTTCCCTCAATCTATGTTCCATTTTCGTAAACACCTGTCCAATCATCTCAGCATGACAGCCTTGAAACTTGCGACACTGAACTTCATCTAACAACTATCCAATTAGACTAAACCCGATCCCTCTGCTGTCGTCAATCCACAAACATCGTATCACGTTACTTACATCAACATTAATTCGCATCTGACTATCATCAAACACCCTACCAAACTCAGACCCCATCCTACACGCCTACACTTCAAGGTCTACCATTGTGTCCGTACCATCCTCAGACAGTAACCGACCCAACTGCCTATTTCCCCCATATGCTCACAAAAACTCCAATCCTCAGAACAATACACTCGCGCCCATGAAGACATTGAACAGCCAGGGTGATATATCGCAACCATGTCTCACAGCCACTGTTATCGGGTACCAAGGCCACTTCGTTCCCTACACTGCCACATGAACATTTTTGCA
>SDVV010041862.1:0-10393 GCA_016164225.1 Gammarus roeselii | reverse complement strand
TAGATATTTCTTTTGATCTTGTCTGTTATGTCCTTTTGTCCACCATACTTTTCTAAGTGGTGGTCAATTGTTGCATTCAAGATAAATTGTGAGCAAGTGGCTCCAAACAGGATGACCTTGAAACGATAGGTGTCAATGGGGCTGTCAGGATCCATGGGATCTCTGGGCCATACAAATCTTGTGAAGTCTGTCCTGTTCATCCAACCCTACCATCAAGAATGCCTTTGTAATGTCAGAACAGGCAGCTAATGATCCCAGTCTGAATCGCATCAACATCTGAGGTAACTCTGGGACCATGGATGGTCCTGGGTACAAACAATCGTTTAAACTTACTGCATCATTATGTGGTTATGCTGAACAATCAAAATCCACCCTCAACGGTGTTGTTGGAGATTCCTTTTTCACAGCATGGTGAGGTAGGTAGGGGCATGCATCTGGTGGCTTCATGTCACTTATTCTTTCAATGAATCCTCTTTGTTGTTGCTCTTGCATAACACTGTCATAGTGCTTCAACAGTTCAGGTTCTTTCCGTAGACGCTTTAGATTGCTCACTAGCCTTCCTTGGGCTAAACGAAAATTGATTGGCAGTGTAGGGTGTGCGGCCTTCCATGGCAACCTGGCCACATACTTGCCATCTGAAAATCGGATGTTGTTGTTGAATTGCTCTAGAGCTGCCTTATCATCCGGGTGTGCTTCTTCCGGTGATATCCCTATTGTGTCCAAACGTCACAATAGGTAAACATCCCTTTCTGCTTCTTTGTCTGACACTGCTACCTTAACTGCAGTAATCACATTGATTTGAGTGTTGTCTTGAAATTCATTTATGGGACCTGTCAGTAGGTCTCCTACCTTTGAAGATATTATTGTAATTCCTTCATCCTGTTTTTCAGGAAAAACAAAATCATAGTAATGATCTGCTCCAATGAGCAGATCAACTGGGTAGTGGACTGTATTTTCGAACTTGTCAACTAAGTTTCTTCCCTTGGCTTTGAGGCGAGTGGCTAGTTCACTGACTCCATTCATGTTAAGCCGTTCAGCCAAAGTGTCGACTTCTATCATTTCCAGGGAGATGTTCTCATGTGTTGACACTTCTATGGTGACATTCTTTATGTCATACAGTTCATCAGTTCCTTTGCTGTTGAAACCGTCAATTGTCAGAGTGGTGTGTCGACATGTAGTGTCATCATCCCTCAAGATTCCCCTTTTGATGAAGGATCTCTGAGCACCTTGGTCACACAGGGCTCTCACAAGTTTTATACCATACTTTGTTTTCAAACTAACCAAAGCTGTAGGTAGAGCGGTCGCCTTACCACACCCAGCTGCCAGTGCATTCACTGTAGCTACACTAGTGGGAGCGTTTCCCACAGAACTGGCAGTTGGTGCAGCTGTAGACTTTGCATTGTTTGATGCTAGTTTGTCGTCACTTCGTCAACTTTTGTTTCTTTTAAAACAGAGTGCACCGTGATGTCCGGTGATCTTGCAGTTCTTACAGAATGGTGCCTTCTCAGGGCACTCAGCAGAACGGTGACCAGACTTCAGGCATTTGGAGCACAATCTTAATTCTGATACCCGAGTTTTTCTCTCTTCATTTGCTTCATACCTTGTACAGCGATAGAGAGAATGATCTTAAGCACAAAATGTGCATCCTGAAGTTCCAACTTGGAATGATCCCACAGTTGACTGGGGTCCACGGTAGTTTCCATCAGGTGGTTTGGAATGGTGTCCATTGGAATTGCTTCTTGAACTTCCTTGATAGTTTGGCTTCCGGCCTCCGTTTACTTGTGGCTTGAAGTCAGTCTCACAGTTCTCAAGTCTAGTGATCTCAGACATGAGTGCAACTCGGAATTCTGCCAAACTCCATGCAGCATCTTGGTCTCTACGCTTCCTGCAGGCTTCTTTGATCCTTGATGGTTGTTTGCGCCAGATCCGTTGTGCTGTTATTGAGGAACAGTGTCTGCAGTCATTGAGGTCAACTCCTGCTGTCTTCAGATGGCAAAGGTTTACTTCCACCTTGTGCCTGTATTCTTGCAGAGATGAAGTTGATTCAGCAGGAGCTGGAAGATCATCAAGTGCATCTAATTGTGCCATCCTTATGCGATCTTCGTTCCCGTACAGCTTCTTCAGCATTGCAACTGTTAGTGGGTAGGACTCATTTGTTGGAGCAAACCCAGCCAGTGTATTTTTTGCAGCACCCTTTAACTTGCTTTGCAGGTATTGAAACTTTTCAGAAGGTTCCAGTTCATCATTTTCATGGACGGTTCTGAAACATTGCCAGAATGAGGTGAACATGAGTATGTTTCCACTAAAGTCCAGCATCTCTAGAGTAGGTAGCTTGACTCTCACACTTCTTAAGGAAGAATTGCTTACTGATACAGCAGCTTCACTACTTGGTGCTGGCTGCACCTCCATTCTTAATCTTCTGACCTTTGCTAAGATGAAATACAAGGGTTCCAATGAATCATCATTTTCATCCTCGATTTGAATTTTTTCTTCTTGAGTAATGTTATCATCCCTATCAACTTCTTCAAGCATCTGCCTATGCAGTGCATGTGCTTCTTCTAAACATGTTCCCGCAGTGGTAACGTAGCAAGTCAGCTTGTCCGAATTCTCTGCCTCACTGAATGGGACATGTTCACAACAAGCTTCAATTTTGTTCTTTATCTTAGTGACTTTGCCTCGCAAGCGGGTACGCAAAGCCACCAGTCGCTGAAATTCTGCGCTTTTACTCATCTTGAAGACAACATTTTTTGTTCTTAAATATTATACCTGGTAACTAATTTTCAATTAAAAACTCACAAGAAAAACTAGCAAGAATAAACTGGCAACAATAACGCCCGTTATTTTTCAATCACTCCTGCCGCAGTTCTTGAGAATTGTTTACCGAAAATTATCACCTTTCAGTCATGAATCAATGCAATTCCACTCAAGGACTACTTTGTCCTTTTCAGTTAATTGCAAAGTCACTCCTCTGCTATCTTGAAACAATGCAATTCAACTCAAGGACTACTCTGTCCTTTTCAGTTAAATTGTAAAGTCACTTATTTGCTATCTTGAAACAATGCAATTCAACTCAAGGGCTACTTTGTCCTTTTCAGTTAAATTGTAAAGTCACTTCTTTGCTACAATGGTACAATGTAAAATTTAAAAATTTGAGGACCACTTCAGTCCTAAAACCTAATTTCACAACAGTGCAGCTACTTTAAGAAATCTTGCACACATAAATTTCACAAATTATTTTTAAATATGGACTTACCTTGTCCCATAATCTGCGTTTTCACAATTTTGCATGCTAAGAGGACATCAGAACTTCTTACCTCACCCAATAATTTCTTTCAATTCAATTTGGGTGATCAATAGCTTTGTTTTATTATCCTGAAGAGCACAAAATATTCTGAGGGCATACTTTTGTCCTATTTGAGTATTTTCCACTCAACAGTGATGCTATTTAACTTTTTTCTGGCTTCATCCAATCTGAATTTGACTTTAAATCCAAATCGGATGGTCAATAGCCGTCTTTTAGCAATAAATGAACTACAAATTGTCTTGAGGAGCCAACTTCTGTCCGATTTAAACAATTTGCAATCCAGAGTTGCATTTTCTGTAAAACATTGATCCGGTTCGAAAGGACCATTTGGATGGGTTTTCTCACCTTCGCTGTACCCAACCTTTTTAAACATCCTTATTAATTATTTTTTACACAGAGAGTAAAACATGTTATATATGAGCATGGATATCTTAAGCCCTTAAACCCAAAATCCAGACTGGTGATATTAAGGGCATTTGTAGGTCTTAATTCGAACAGCTCATTACCTTTGTTTTTAAATCGAATGTCGCCATTGTCGTCATCTTGAAAACAAACGGTCACGTCTACGGTGTAGCTACAGTCGCTAGAGCTAACTACATTAATTCCCTACCTTAGAGTTGGTTAGTCTACTACTATCACACTGCGTCACTGTACTAAACTAGTCTTACGATCTTAGTTTAAACTTATCATTTTGAAGATCTATCTTGGGCGTTATCCGTATTAAATTCGGAGTTCGGCAGTGCACGTCCACTCTCACTGAATTACCAAACAACAAGAGCCTCTCAAATTGGGGCAAGCCAGTCTTTCGGCAACCAACGCCATCTAACGGTTGCGTTGGTAGGCTTATTTCCCTACATGACTCCGAAACGGTTTAACACTTCCACTCGAAAGATTATATCTAGCTACTTTACTATAATAACCTCATCATCTTCAACATAGATATTAATTTTAATAGATACTTATTTGCATTTACTTCATTCTCAATTGTTTATAAGTCTAGAAGTGAGTCGAGAGAAAGGAGGCGGAGCACAGTGGTCTGAAAGGCCGTGGATGAAAAGGGGAGGGGGGTGTTACCCTACCCTCACACCTCAGGAAAGCCAAACCACGACACCAGGGTTCCTTCACTATCGAAACACAAACACACATGGGTCAACAATGGAATGTCTTAGTTGGCAGGGTAAGAGAAATGTTTCCCACACTGCCCCTACTGCAGGCTTCTTTGATCCTCGATGGAAGTTTGCGCCAGATCCGGTGTGCTGTTATTAAGGAACAGTGTCTGCAGTCATTGAAGTCTACTGCTGCTGTCTTCACATGGCAAAGGTTTACTTCCATCTTGTGCCTGTACTCTTATAGAGAAGAAATTGAATCAGTAGGAGCTGGAAGATCATCAAGTGCATCCATATGTGCCATCTTTATGCGATCCTCATTCCCATACAGCTTCTTTAACATTGCAACTGCTAGTGGGTAGGATTCATTTGTTGGAGCAAACCCAGCCAGTGTATTTTTTGCAGCACCCTTTAACTTGCTTTGCAGGTATTGAAACTTTTCAGAAGGTTCCAGTTCATAATTTTCATGGACGGTTCTGAAACTTTGCCAGAAGGAGGTGAACATGAGTATGTTCCGCTGAAGTCTAGCATCTCTAGAGTAGGTAGCTTGACTCTCACACTTCTGAGGGAAGAATTGCTTACTGGTGCAGCTGCTTCACTATTTGGTGCTGACTGCACTACAATTCTTGATCTTCTGACATTTGCTAGGGTGATACTCAAAGGTTCCAATGACTCATAATCTTTGTCCTCGAGTTAAAAAATTTCTTCTTGAGGAATGTCATTATCCTCATTAACAACGTCAAGCATCTGCCTATGCAGTGTATGCGCTTCGTCCAAACATGTTCCCGCAGTGGTAACATAACACGTCAGCTTGTCTTGGTTCCCGGCCTCAATGAATGGAACATGTTCACAACACATTTCAATTTTATTCTTCATCTCTGTGACTTGGCCTCGCAAGTGGGTACGCAAAGTCACCACTCGCTGAAGTTCTGCATTTCTATTCATTTTGAACTTCTGGCCTTACAACAATCAATAAAATTTCACAGTGGAAATAATCTTATTCTTCCATGTTGAGACTTATCTCAACCCCTTTGCATTAACTTTAAAGGGTGAATTATTATTCTCTTGAACAGACAATATTTAATTGTCCATGATCTTGTACCTGTTAACTAATTTTCATAGTTGAAAACTCTCAGCAAAAACTAACAAGAATAGACTGGCAACAATAATGCCCGTTATTTGTCAATCACTCCTGCCGCAGTTCTTGAGAATTGTTCACCTGAAAATTATCGCCTTCCTTCAGTCGTGAATCAATGCAATCCAACTCAAGGACTACTTTGTCTTTTTCAGTTAATTTGCAAAGTCACTACTTCGCTTTCATGAAACAATGCAATTCAACTCATGAACTTCTCTGTCATTTCCAGTTAATTTTCAAAGTCACTCCTTTGCTACAATGGTACCCGCAAAATAAAAAAAATGAGGACTACTTTAGTCCAACACCTAATTTCACATAAACAAAATGCAGCTACTTTAAGAAATCTTACACACTTCAATTTGCACAAATTATTTTTAAATAAGGACTTACCTTGTCCCAAATAACCTGCGTCTTTACAAATTGTTAAAATAAATTTCACAAAAACTTATGGTCGCTTGCTTTATTCAAGACAATTTTGCATGCCAAGAACACTTCACAACTTCTTAGCCTCACCCACAATGAATTTCTTTCAATTCAAATTGGGTGATCAATGGCTTTGTTTTATCATCCTGGGAAGCACAAAATCTTTGAGGGTACACTTTTGCCCTATTTAAATATATTCTGCTCAACAGTGATGCTTTTTAACTTCTTCCTGGCTTCATCCAACTTGAATTTGACTTTAAAATTCAAATCGGATACTCAATGGCCGTCTTTTTGCAATAATTGAACTACAAAATGTCCTGAGCCAACTTTTGTCCTATCTAAACAATTTGCAATCCAGAGTTTCTTTTTCTGTCAAACATTTATCCCGGTTCGAAGTACCATTGTGGTTGAGATTTGTTTAGCACTTTATTTTTACCCGACCGTTTTGAAATAACTTTATTACATTTATTTTACATACTAATCTTAACCATATTATGAGACTTGTTCATAATAAGAACAACAGAATCCATAAATTGTATTATTCTAAAACATTTACCTCATTTTATGGTTAAGTGAGCATGGCCATCTTGAAGTGGAAAACAAGGGGGTTATTGCTTATTAAGTCGTCAGTCTCTATGTTTCTATAATTAACTCGCTCAATTCCCAATTCTCATAGTAGGTTAGTCTACAACTATCACTACGTCACCGTATGAGTATTCTAGTCAGAAAATGCCTTATTCTAAAACTTATCGTCACATTGCTGGTATCTTCCCGGTTGGTTTCTTCTCGACCTGTTTATGGGGCACTTCTACTCCCTACAACAGCGAAAATCAAATGCACTATTCCCCCCGCAGTGAGAGAAACAGAGCATGACAACCCCTCTCCGGCAGATGCCATTGGCTTCATTTATATTTTGACCAACCGGAAAGCTTACTGACAAATGTACTTGACTAATGCAATAATATAATTTACATTATATCACATGAAGCTATTAACCATTGATCATTACTTATATGTTCTACTTCATTCTGATTTATTGCCTATCAAGATATTTAAAAAGCATGCAGCGTCGGCAAGCGAAAAGGAAGGACAAAGCGAGAGAGAGGTTGAGGGTCGAGTGTGGTCCCACGCCTATGAACCGCACACACATTTATTCGAATGGAATGTCTCAGTTGACAGGGCATGAAAACTTTTTCCCACATTAACTGCATTCTTAATCTCAAGCTATTTACACAATAGTATATTCTAGCTGCAATGAAAGCATCACCATTGTTTCAAATATTGATAAAAACTTCGGTGTTAGGTGAAAATGGTAACGTGTAATGTGAATCAAAATCGCTGCTTGGATTAGTTAATGTTTTTTAAGCTATCGATACTTCCATCTTTATCGCTCAACGCCATTGGCAGTTGACGTGAACGTGACAACAGTTTTTACCGGAAAACATTTTCATTATGTCTACCGATTAGTTTCCCTCTCTTCTCCTACGACTCCCTCCCCTTACCCGCCCTCCTCTCACCGTTACAATGCTGGCATTGATATAGTCCGTCAAGCTCGGTCCCGCCCTCTTCAGCTGCACGCGGTGGGCGTCATCTGAGGACGTGAAGGGATTCTCAGAACTCAATGACCGCATTATTAGCGACTTTCCTTGTCAAATAAATGTGTTGAGCAAAATTGAGTGACTTATTGCACGACTCGAAAGCAAATTGAGCGATTGTGCACAGCCATCGGCTCAGCAATGAGAGGATTGTTGTGACACTTTGTGTAGATGATGAGGAAAGACTCGTTGGCGTGTTGAATTTGACGGAACCCAAGATTATACTTTTAATTACATTTTTTGTTGCTGATAATTCGTTTCTAATTACGGTCTAGCCATTATTAAAGCTGCAAACATGGATTGAATGATCAAGACTGCCATGATGCATTTCCTTCAAAATTTAAACGACAACAAATTTATGTTCGCTTCTGTCATATTTAATTTAGAGCAACTGATGTTATCGATGTCGGTCGGGCCACTCTTCAATATGCCGAATCCCAGCAATTCCTCAATAAATATTTAGGCCAACCTAGAGACCAACATTTTGACCCTACAATCATATCATCTATATTAGACCCTGTTATTGATATTACCATGAAAAGAACACCTTCAATTATGAGTTTATTTCTAATTGTGATTTGTATTACGCTAACTTACACGAAAAAAATGTTCAAAAATAATAACTCTTCCATCCGGTGTTTCATGTAAAAAATACACTTCAGCAAAATTTGACCCTTTTTTTCTGCGATGAGACTATGTAATTAGCACCCGGATCATGGGAGTTCGGAATAGTCGATTCAGTGATTCCCAAATGACGCGTCTTAGTAATCTAATCGGACAAAAAATTGAAAATATGTCGTCGTTAATAATACAGAGATCGCACACACATTTGTCACTTCCTTATTGCCTACTTGTAAGTCATAATGGTATACGCAACATCTTCAACTCACATGGTAAGATATTCACGAAACGATTTTTCTTGATATTTCTTGGCGAGGAAGCGGCCGTGGTAGAGCCCTCTTGAACTTCATTTCCCAGAGCAAGGAATTCCGTTATGAGGTTAGATTCATTTTTCAAAGCCTGCAAAATAACTTCAAATTTGATACTTATTCACGAAGTAGGATACCCTAACGAGAATAGGAGCATCCAGAAACACGCCAATTCAATAATGATATTTTGCCCGAGTTAGTCGTACGCTTAGTCAGTAAGGAGTATCCAGGCAAGCTAAAGGCACGGTGAGGAGAACGCAGAAATACAATCCAACTGCAGTGACTGATGAAACAAATATCCGGAGTAATATGAAAAGTATCTTTTCCCTTTGAATGATACAGAAGAAGGCACATAGGAATGCCTTATTAATAGCTGTCTCGACTAATGTTCATGGCCAGCTAAGAGCTTTGTGTGGGCACATTTTAATTGAATGATACAGAAGCAGGCACATTGGAGTGACAATTAATAGTTCTGTCTCGACTAATGTTCTGGACCTTCTATGAGCTCTGCGTGGGAACATTTTAATCACAAAAGTGTCTTCTAGCTGTAGGCCGATAAACAGCAGTATAAATATAATGTATATTTAGGTCTCGCGCTTTTACTGATGTGAACCTAAAATTAAACTAAACTGAAAAAGCTCCATCGAATGAGTCATTCCGGTTGAAACTGTATTGAGTTGCAATAATAAGTATAAAGTAGCACGGGACAGGATATGATGTACTTACGTATTAGATATTGATTGAAGTTTAAGGGTACCCAGTATAATTTAGAATGTTCGTCATGATAAGAACTATTTTTCTATCTCTCTGTTATAATAAATTTTAATAAATTGTTATGAGATAGGCGGATTTATTTTAAATGCCTGACGCCTGTCCTACACGGACCAACTTATGCATGCGTTGGTGTAATTGCTAATGAATAAATTCTCAAAATGATCGGTCGAGATGTTATAATTTTCCCAACCTTTCTAACTTCTTTAGTGATGTAATACCGGACTAGCTGTGTCTGGCCGCATTACATTTGTGTACTTGGGCTTGAGTCTCGACCAATCGACGTTAAGGTGTAATTTTTTTCTTGAATGTGTCAATAATAATTGTCCCAATAGACGAATAGATCCATTGACATGGTTCAAGTTAGCAGACCCTTGCCGGCATTCGTAATGACCGATATCAAGCAGACAGAAGCCAATCAGGAATGTTCAATCAACAGACCCTTGCCGGCGTTCGTTATGGCTGATATCAAGCAGACAGAAGCCAATCAGGGTTGTTCAATCAACAGACCCTTGCTGGCGTTTGCCATGGCTGATATCAAGCAGACAGAAGCCAATCAGGGTTGTTCAATCAACAGATCCTTGCCGGCGTTCGTTATGGCCGATATCAAGCAGACAGAAGCCAATCAGGGTTTTTCAATCAACAGATCCTTGCCGGCGTTCGTTATGGCCGATATCAAGCAGAATGAAGCCAATCAGGATTGTTCAATCAACAGACCCTTGCCGGCGTTCGTTATGGCCGATATCAAACAGACATAAGCCAATCAGGGTTGTTCAATCAACAGATCCTTGCCGGCGTTCGTTATGGCCGATATCAAGCAGACAGAAGCCAATCAGGGTTGTTCAATCAACAGACCCTTGCCGGCGTTTGTTATGACAGATATCAAGCAGACAGAAGCCGATCAGGGTTTTTCAATCAACAGATCCTTGCCGGCGTTCGTTATGGCCGATATCAAGCAGACAGAAGCCAATCAGTGTTGTTCAATCAACAGATCCTTGCCGGCGTTCGTTATGGCCGATATCAAGCAGACAGAAGCCGATCAGGGTTTTTCAATCAACAGATCCTTGCCGGCGTTAGTTATGACCGATATCAAGCAGACAGAAGCCAATCAGGGTTGTTCAATCAACAGA
>SDVV010041861.1:0-10393 GCA_016164225.1 Gammarus roeselii | reverse complement strand
AATGTGGCAGCAGAGTGGACAAAAGATGCTTTCAGTCAAGCCCTCAGTCGGAGAATGGGAAACGAAGTTCACCAACAGAAAAGACCAAGTGTTCATCAACCGCTTGCGCACGGGACACACGTGGATAACTCACAACCACCTGATGGATGTCGACGTAGGACCAAACGCACCACCTTGCCCCTGTTGCCACCAAGTGGCTATCAGCGTGAAACACTTACTGATGGATTGCAGCGCACTCGCGGCAGCCCGACGAGCGTTCCTAGATCCCCCGTGCAACCTACAAAGCCTACTCACGGACCCAACCTACCGTAAAAAGCTTATCGCTTTCGGAAAACATACCGGACTTAAGGAAGCTGTCTGAACCTAGAACAACTGTGCGAATGAGATGGTCCCTCCACCTCACTACGCACAGAAACATCTACTCATTTTATGAAGATACGCATTAACTCTATACTCTCTCGTACGCGCTAATACGCGAATATGCCACAGTCAAAATATGTACTGACTTCATCTTGACAAAGGTAATATTTTCACACGCGAGGTTGCGCGGACTTACCTAAACCAACGACGGTCGCGCCCTACGGGGGAGCCTATTATGACTCACGTTGAGGCTCTGGTGGAAATGAGGCCCAAATCAATCAATCAATCAATTCTATGCTGACAGCCGAGCATGTCAGAGTGGGGAGCGAGGTGAGTGATTGGTTCACAGTGAAAGTGGGACTGAGACAAGGCTGCGTGATGTCTCCCTGGCTGTTCAACCTCTATATGGATGGAGTGATCAGGGAGGTGGACGGGAGTGTGCTGGGTCGTGGCTTGGAACTGTTGGAAGCGAACGGGCGGAGTTGGCAGTTGAGACAGTTGCTATTTGCTGATGATACGGCACTGGTTGCGGATTCGGAGGAGAAGCTATGTAAGCTAGTGTCTGAGTTTGGTAGAGTGTGTGAGAGGAGGAAGCTTCGAGTGAACGTTGGTAAGAGTAAAGTGATGAGATGCTCGAGGACTGTCGATGCGAGCAAAATTAGTGTCACCCTAAATGGAGAGCTTATGGAGGAAGTTCAGTGTTTCAAGTATCTGGGCTCCCATGTGGAGGTAACTGAACTAGTGGAAACTGAAGTGAAGGCGCGAGTGAAGGAGGGATGTAAAGTGTTGGGGACGTTGGGGATGGAAGCAAAAAGAGGACTGTATGAGGGTGTTGTTGTCCCAATTGTGCTCTACGAAGCTGAGGCTTCGGGGGTGAGAGCATAGGAGAGAAGAAAGTTGAATGTTTTCAAGATGAAATGTTTGAGGAGCATGGCTGGAGTAACGCTGAGAGACCGCATCACCAACGACTTGGTTCGAAACAGAACAGGGATGGTGAAGAAGTTGGAAGACAGAGTGGATTCGCGTGTTCTGAGATGGTTCGGGCACATGGAGAGGATGGATGAAGGGAGATTGGTGAAACAGGTGATGAATGCGGAGGCGAGTGGTTGCGGGCCTAGAGGTAGACCGAAGTTTGGGTGGATGGATGGTGTGAAGCAGGCGTTGGGAAGGAGAGACATGAATGTGGAGGTGGCGAGAAAGCGTGCAATGAACAGGCGTGAGTGGAGAATGGTTGTGAAGGGTTGATTTTGACGCTGCTCTGATGTGCTTTCCCGCCCTTGGCATCCCGCTGTCGGGATGGTCGTGGGTGGGGAGGGGCCGGCTATTATGACGCGCGGGGGTAAACCAGTGAAAACTGGCGGGCCCTGCTGCTGACAACGGATCCTCGGACTGCACTCGTGACCCAGAGTGTATGTTGAGGGGGTAACGGCCGGACCCTTTATCCCCAAAGGGCTAAGTTGTGTGGGCGTATGAGGGTGTGAGGTGCGCCTTGCCGTCTGCCACCCCCATTTCTGGGGGATGCGGCCTAGTGTCTGTATTTATATCTGTATGAATAAGTGTATCGAGAGTTTTTGAGAGCATTTCAAAGTGGTTGTACCTGGTGACCTGATTGCGAGAGCTGGAGATGTTGTGGTGGATAATGTGGTAAGGAAGTATGGCGTTCCCGGTAGAAATGACTGTGGAGGAAACCTGATAGGCCTGTGCTTGGAGCACGAGCTTATGGTTGGAAACAGCTTGTTCAATAAGTGCACATGGGTAAGGATGGCTCATGGTGCAATGATAGATAGAGCGCTGATTGATTTTGAGGAGAGTGGTGGGGAGTTTTCGTGCGGATATGATCAGTAACGACGAAGTGCGAATCAAGATGAGGATGGAGAGTCGATCCACAAATTCAGATGTGGTTCAGAGGATACACGGAGAGAATGGATGGAGATCAGTGGAAAGGTGATAGAAGCAAAGGTGATCAGACATAAACTTGGAGGAAGCCAAGATATGGGTGGACGAATGGCGTGGAAAAGACGTTGATGGGTTGAGAAAGCAGGGCTAGGGAAACAAAATTGTGAGCTTTTGGCGTGAAAAGATGACGATTGTAAATGGACGAGTCTGACGCGGCCCTTGAGAGTTTTCCCGCCTTTGTATGTCTCCTTGAGACAAAGGATGACTGGGGCTTGGAGAGTGGCCATGGGAGTAAACTAGTCAGGCTTGTTGGCCGCAGTTTTGGACACGGATTTCCGAGTTCACCTGTGACCAACCTTTTTTTGCTCACAGAGGTCTGAGATTTGGTGTAGGCGTGTTTGCATGAAAAGTGTCTTGCCTTAGGGCACCCATATTGTTGAGGAATAGACGTATATTCTGATAACATAAAATTTTATGATCATCCAGTGAACATACAATTTTATGATCATCCAGTGAAATGACTGGTTATGTATGATATGCTTATTTATAATGCTGGTTACCAGCCTAATAGCTAGCTACATGATAAACCAAAACTTTGGCAAGACCTTTTCATAGATATCGCGAGTATTTTGAAACAATCAAGATGTACAACACATAATAACAAAACGTGTTGTAGAGAACTACGACGAATGTAGATTTTTTTTCTCCAAAATTCCAGGATCTTATGGTATAGAAGATTATTTAAAAAGTAAACATTTTCTTTGACACTCAATTCTGCTCACCTTTTGTGATTTGTACTGTTTCCATTTTTCAAAATCAAAAAGCCCTAGTTATTCAAATTGAAATCCTAATAGGTAAAAGAATGATCAATAAAGGCTGTCCCTGAATCGATTTTTTTTGTAAGGTGAAAAACGTAGCTGTGAGACCTAATTGTTCTGCTCTAACGGACAATATTGAGTTAATTTTTTGATTTAAATGTCATGACTCGCTTTCAATTCTCTAAACGGCTGTAGCTACATGTTCTTGTTTTTTCAAATTAAACTGAAGTTACAAAGTAATGGTAATTTATTGCTGATGTAAATCATAATTACTTTGCAAAATATGTATTCTAAACAAATCAGTTGCTCAATAAAGATTGCTGTGAACATCCATTTTGTACAAAAAACATCTTTAATCACTAAAGTAAGTGCAAAGAATTTAAGACTGTTTAGTTAATAAAATGTATGTATGTATAGACATGAAGTCGTTTCCCCCTAATGAAGAAGGTTGGGCAGTTGGCTTGGGTTATATCTCTAAAAACAATCTATGAGAATGCTAGCATCTAAAGAAAAATTTACCCATCTACTTTCGAGATACATTTATTTAAATTATGTGGGTAACAAAGCGGAAAAGCCCTAATCCACTCATCCGCAAATATGCCCTACAGTAGAGTGTTGTTGTTTGTGCCCTAGGGCCTCCTGCGGTGGAGTGGCCACGGTCTGCGCATAACCCAAAAGCCCACCAACATATGTATGATGGAGTGCTACAACCCGAGTGTAGTGGGAGGCAGCGTTAGGTACCCGGCTCACATATTACATCCTTTTGGGAGAAAAATAAATGAGACAAGAATAATTTACTCCACAAATGCACACGGGACATGACTTCATTTACTTGCGCAACTTTCCCTCATGTGGAATCTACTGCAATGTTGCTCTTCCTCTATGACATGCACATTGTATTTAGTTTTTTTAAAGAAGCCTCGTAGTGGATTACATTCTAATTAGCTGGCTGCTTTGTTTGACCAATGTTAGTGAGATGTGCATTTCTTACCATGTACTTGTCACTAAACACAATATAGTATGTCTATTAGGTGCACCATTTTTTACCATGCACTTGTCACTTAACACAATATAGTGTGTCTATCAAATGCACCATTTCTTACCATGTACTTGCCACTTGACACAGAATAGTATGTCTATTAGGTGCACCATTTCTTACCATGCACTTGTCACTTAACACAATGTAGTATGTCAGTTGAGTGCACCATTTCTTACCATGTACTTGTTACTTGACACAATATTGTGTGTCTATTAAATGCACAATTTTTTACCATGTACTTGTCACTCAACACAATATAGTATGTCTATTAAATGCACTTTGTTATGGCCTCTTCTTTTATCAGTTATTTTTTCAGGTCTTCGGACATGCTGATGCAGGTTCGAGTGGGAACAGCTCAGCCTTTACCGAGGAGCTGCCTGCTTGCTCTTCAGTCCTGGGACAAGATGAAGACTCTTCGGTAAAATCCCACGAGTGCGTCAGAAATAAACCATTTGCTTGTGACCATTGCAGTTACAGAACTGATCATAAATTTCATCTCAAAAGGCATGTTCTCATTCATGAGAGCATCAGAAGTAAACCATATGCATGCAACCATTGCAGATATAGAACTGATAAGGCTGAAAACCTCAAACGACATGAGGTTACTCATGAGACTCTCAGAAACAAATCGTTTGCTTGTAATCAATGCGAGTTCAGAACAGATCAAAAATACTATCTCAATAGACATATTCTCAAACATGTGTGTGCTAGAGATAAACCATTTCCTTGTCCCCTTTGCAGTTATAGCACTAATCAAAAATGTGTTCTCAAAAGACATATTCTCACACATGAGACTGGCAGAGGCAAACCATTTTTTTGCAATCATTGTGAGTTCCGAACACATTACAAATGGCATCTTGCAAAACATCATCGCACACATGCGCACTCCAGGGATAAACCGTTTGCTTGTAACCATTGCAGTTACAGATCTGATAAGAAATGCGTTCTCCAAGTACATCTTCGTACACATGAGACTGTAAGAGAGAAAAACTATGCTTGTAACCATTGCAGTTATAGAACAGATCGAAAAGGCCATCTCAGAACACATCTTATTACACATGAGACTGTTAGAGACAAACCATTTATTTGCAATCATTGTAAATTCAGAACAGATGCAAAACGTACTCTAACAGAACATCTCCTCACGCATCAGACAGTCAGAGACAAACCATTGCTTTGCAACATTTGCGAATACAGAACCGATAAAAAACAAACTCTCAAAAGACATCTTCTCATGCATGAGAGGCGAACTATTTGCTTGTTACCATTGCAATTGCCGAACTGACACCACATCCAGTGCGGCGGCCACAAGTCCCACACCGCGTCAGATCATCTCATATGACTAGAATCTGACTTTTGTCGAAGAAGAACATATGGTTTTTATTTTTATACTCTGAAAAACAATGCGACACTATCTGAAAATACGACATCATCAGATTGTCGACAGGTCCGGGAAAGCCCCGGGATTCATTTCGTGTACGGGTAATCCAGAAAAGCCCCGGGAATTTTTTGGAAGGGTCCAGACTTATTGGAAGGGTCCAGATGTACGGGAAAATTCGTGTGCTGTTCAGGAATTGAAACAAACAAGAAAGGCTAGGGAGGTGGAGGTCATTTTGGAAATATAAATTTACTTGGTTCATGTATTTCTGGCATTAAAAGTATGTTAATATAATTATTGTATATTTTTGTTGGTAATCAAGGTGAAACGATGCCCTGAGTTTTGCCATTGATTAGGTGGAGCGGGAGAGAGAATATAGCTAGCTATATTGAGAGGTAGGGAATGAAGCCCCGAAACTCTGTGCAGACTCGTGAGGCTCAGCATTTATGTATGCAAAATCTGCAGGAAAGTACGTTTTGATCTACCTCCACCGCAAGGGCCTGAGAGGCCTTTACCACGTTTTATTCACCAATTACTGTCGAACCGTACCTTCAAGGTCATGGTCGTCGACACTGTAGCAGTCTTATCCCCAGGAAATGAGCGTGCCTCAGAGCAGCATCCTTAGTGCCACTTTTCACCCTTGAAATCGATTACCTAGCACACTCTCCCGCATGACGGAAGATTGCTCTCTTCACTATACGTGGATGACTTACAAATGCCACCTACACTTACATTTTGACAATCCAACATGAATTCGAGAAGTGTTTGAACCAAGTTGGAAGAACTGGGCTTCCTTGCTCGGAATCCGATTTTCGCCATCTGCCTTCGTCCACCCCGTGGCGGGGATATTAGAGTACTGCTACCGTAAACTCTGGTGTCGTAGGAGGCGATTAAAAGGGGAGCCCCGTAGCAGGAGCTTAGAATCGTGCTACCGCAACCCCTACGTGTCGTAAGAAGCGACTAATAAGTGGCGGTGCGATGGGGGCTAGGAATCCCCTTTGTAGACTCCTCTCTAAATGACGGCAAGACGAGTGGGGGAGGAGAGGAGAGGCTCACGCCTCTCCGAACCCTATTGTTAAGGTCGTTGAATGTGCGTGGTTGTAGTACAAATGAAGCGAAGGGCGAGAGATTGGTGAGATGTTTGTGAGAAGGAAGTTATAATGTGTTGGTGCTGAGTGAGACTAAGTTAAAAGGTGAGGGCGAATGTGAGTTTGGAGTGGTAAGTGGAAGAAAGTCAGGCGTGGATGAAGGTTCTGCACGAGAAGGTGTGGTGTTGTTATTGAGTGATCGACTGGCTGGTAGCGTTACTGAGAGGGAAAAGGTGTCCTCAAGATTGATGTGGGTGAAAGTAAAGTTAGGCGTAGAAAAATGGACATATGTGAGTGCGTACGGACCTGGTAGCAAGGAGAGTGAGGAGGAGAAGGAGCAATTTTGGACTGACCTGAGCGAGTGTATCGAGAGTTTTTAAAGTCAATTCATTGTGGTTGTACTGGGCGACCTTAATGCGAAAGTTTTATATACAGTAGTGGATAGTGTGATAGGGAGGTATGTATAGCGTACCTGGCAGGAATGACAGTGGTGAAAACCTTAAAGTCTGTGCATGGAACAGGAACTGGTCGTCGAAAACAGCCTGTTCAAGAAGCAAGATATCCAAAAGTACACATGGGTGAGGATGGCCCATGGTGCAGTGGTGGAGAGAGCGCTGATGGATTTTGTGCTGATTTCGAGGAGAGTGGTGGGGAGGCTGTTGGATGTGCGGGTGTTGAGCAGGGAGGGTTGAGGAGAGTCAGATCATCTGCTGGTGGAAGGAAGATTAAGAGTGGAACATAGGTGGAAGGGGAACAAAAGAGTGGGAGGAGGAAGAGGGGTAGTGAAAGTGAGTGAGCTAAATGTGAAAAGCAGAGCTGAAGAGTTCCAGCGGGCGTTGAGGGAGGAATGTGACAACGTGAGAGGACAGGACCTGCAAGATGTGGAGGAAGAATATGAGACGTTCAGAGATGCCTTGTTGAGATGTTCGAGAAATGTGTGTGGCGTGCGCCGTGTTTGCGGATGCAAACGGAAGGGCTGAGAGTGGTGGAACGAGGAGTTGAAACTGGCGGTAGCGCAGAAAAGAAGAGCTTTTGAAGAGAGGTTGCAAGCAAGGTCGGTGGTCGCCTATGACAACTAGAAGGAGATGAGGAAGGAGGTAAAGCGAGTGGTGAAAGGAGCCAAAAGGGGCGCTGATGCCAGGTGGTCAAACGTTAGTGCCAAAAGATGTTCTTGAAAGAGGTTAAGAGGGGGAAAAATAGAGAGACCGGACAAGAAGAGGCGGTGAAAGATAAAAGCAGCGAATTGATGACCGAAAGTGGTGGTGTACGGACAAGGTGGGCCGAGTATTTTGATGAATTGTTGAATGTCGAGGATGACAGAGAGGCTGACATTTTTGCTGTGGGTAGTGTTGCGCGGATACTGGTTTTTGGAGAGAGACTTGGGGCGGACATTACAAAGGAAAAGGTGCAGTAGGCGGTGGAGGTGATGAATGCAAGAAAAGCTCCTGGTTTGGATGACGTTGCCTGAAATAAGGTGGAATAACGATTGTCGAATGGTTGGTGAGACTACTGAACATTTTTTTTGTGAGGGGCGTGGTACTGATTGAGTGGCGCAGTGCCTGCACTGTCCCGCTATATAAGGGCGAAGGAGATAAAAGTGAGTGCTGCAACTCATGATGTATCAGTTTGTTATGTGTGGTCGGTAAGTTGTATGGGAGAGTGCTGATCAAAAGGATTAGAGAATGTACGGATTATGCTATTGGAGCAGAACAGTGTGGCTTTATGAGTGGTAAAGGGTGCACCGATCAGATTTTTGCAGTGAGAAAGGTCTGTGAGAAGTACCTAGCAAAAGTAAAGGATGTGTTCTGGGCCTTCAAGGATTTAGAAAAGACATACGACAGGATTGACAGGGAAACGCTGTGGAGGGTGCTGCGGTTGTACGGAGTGGGCGTAAATCTGTTGAAAGCGGTGCAGAGTTTCTATGTTGGCAGTCGAGCATGTGTCTGAGTGGGAAGCGAGGTGAGCGATTGGTTCACAGTGAAAGTGAGTCTCAGAAAAGGCTGCGTGATGTCTCCCTGGCTGTTCAATCTCAACATGGATACAGTGGTCTGAGAGGTGAACGCGAGTGTGCTATGCCGTGGCTTGGAGCAGTTGGAAGCGAATGAGCCGAGTTGGCAGTTGAGCTAGTTGCTGTTTGCGGATGTTACGGCGTTGGTGGCGAATTCTGAGGAGAAGCTATGTAGGCTAGTGTCTGAGTTTGGTAGAGTGTGTGAGAGGAGGAAGCTCCGAGTAAACGTGGGTAAAAGTAAAATAATGAGATTCTCGAGGACTGCTGATGCGAGCAGAATTAGTGTCATCCTAAATGGAGAGTTACTGGAAGAAGTTCAGTGTTTTAAGCATCTGGGCTCCTATGTGGAGAAGACTGAGCTAGTGGAAACTGAGGTGAAGTCGCGAGTGGAGGAGTGGTGTAAAGTGCTGGGTGTACTGAAGAGGGTAATGAGCTGCAGGACGTTGGGGTTGGAAGCAAAACGAGTGTTGAATGAGCGTGTCGTTGTCCCAACTGTGCTATACCGAGCTGAGACTGTGGGGGGGGGGGGGGGGGGGGGGGGGGGGGGGGGGGGTGAGAGCAGAGGAGAGAAGAAGGTTGAACGTTTTAGAGAGGAAATGTTTGAGGAGCATGGCTGGAGTGTCGCTGGTAGACAGGTCCACTAACGACTGGGTTCGAATCAGAACGGGGATGGTAAAGAAGTTGAAGGACAGAGTGGATTTGCGTGTTCTGAGATGGTTCGGGCACATGGTGAGGATGGATGAAGGGATATTGGCGGAAAAGGTGATGAAGGCGGAGGCGAGTGACCGTATGCCTAGAGGTAGACCGAAGTTTGGTTGGATGGATGGTGTAAAGCAAGCGTTAGGAAGAAGAGACTTTAATGTGGAAGTAGCGAGAGAGCGTGCAATGAACAGGCGTGAGAGGAGAATGGTTGATTTTTGACGCTGATGTGATATGCTTCCCACCCTTTTCGTCACGTTGTCGGGATAGTAGTTGGTGAGGGGGTCCGGCCATCATGATGCGGCGGGGGTAAACCAGTGAAAGCTGTTTGGCCCTGCTGCTGACAGCGGATCCTCGGACCACGCTCATGGCCCAGAGTGTGTGTTGCGGTCTTACCGGTCGGACCCTTTAGCACAGAAGGGCTAAGATGTGCGAGGTGTGCCTTGCCGTCAGCCGCTCTTCTTTCTGGGGGATTCGGCATAGTGTCTGTATCTGTATAACAAAAAGTGATCTTACTCGCGTCCCCGGCCTACACCTTAAACCAGCCCTTACGTTGCACAACACACCGCTTGTCTACCATGGCCTCTATCAAGTTTCTGACTTATTATATTTCTGATATTATTCTCGAAATTTAGTTCTGACCTAGACTAGGCATGAAGTAGTGTGCATGCATTTCTTTTTGCCTGTCGTTGGGGTGGATGGATGCTTATTCATTTTATAGATCATTAACACTTTATTTTAGTATTTTATTATTTCTTCTTGCTTGGGCTCTATTATATTTATCTGCCCTTTTTTCATGGTGATAAATGTTGAATGTGTTATCATTATTATTATATGTATCGAGGTTGGTTGAGAGGAGGTGGCCCAGGGAGAGGAGGTACTCGTGGGATCCGCGGGACTCGAGGACCCGGGGTTTCGGGAACCCGGGGGACTTGGGAGACCAGGTGGATTTGGGGTGGTCCACTTGGATCTTTCTGGGGCCCTTTGGGACTCCCTTGAGACCCTTTGGGAGCCTTTTGAGAAACTGTGGGACCCTATAGAGGCCCCTCTGAATCCTGGAACCTCTGCTCCCCCCTCCCAGCGCTGTAAAACCCTTACACATAAAAA